>JAZGTK010001535.1:0-38783 GCA_036877625.1 Ambastaia sidthimunki | reverse complement strand
ACACTACAAAGAAGCTGCAATATCCTAAAAAGCATTTTAAGTGACTGTGGTGGAACATTTAACGGTCTAGTTAAGCTCAACAAAGGCCCTGTAAAAGTAACTCATTCATTGAATGTTACAGTAAGAAGCCCAGGGCTACAAACTCCACTCCTTCAGGACCCAAACAGTTTAAACAGCTTCATCATGAGACGCTCTTATTACCCAATTAGGCACATCAGAGCAACAGTGAATCCTCAGAGAGTAAAGAGTCATCACTCTTTGCATGACTTAGAAATATGCCTGAGGCATTGCCCAGACTACAATTTTAGGTTGTAAGAATGTTCCCCTAATGTTTTTATTAAGTGATAAAACTAAATTTTTTCTAATTATTTAAATTCTGTAACTTTTTAAAAACGTTCCACTAACAATGTTCCAATAACGTTTTTGATAAATCTTAAAAATGCTCCACTATTGTTACTGCAAGAACGTTTTTGATTACTTTGAGATGTTCTGGGAACGTTCCCTGTTAGCTGGGTAGCTACATGACTTAATGCTTTTACTCAGATGCATATGGTATTAAATGGAATTAAAGTAAGTACATATTTATATTAATCCTTAACTAATCCTGTAATATTTTTATCAGATGTATATGTGTATTGAATTGAAGTAAGTACCTGTTACTCATTTTTGAGAAAATATGAAACACATCATATTTCTTATATATAAGCTGAGTGGTAAAACGCTCAAGCCGTACAAATCCACTCCCTGTTTTCGTTCTCGCCGCAGGATCAACGCTCTTAACGACGGAGAAATTCGAAAATGGCCGAAGAAAGCCGATCACAGAAAAGGCTCTGCTGGGCGCTGTCCACCACTGAAACCGCCTGAAAATCTCCGATCAAAACGCATCCATGCTAATTACATGCGTATTTCCCATTACACTGACTAAGGATCACATTAAGGAGAGCTATGGTGGAATAACATATCCAGGCCAGAAATAAAAGTACATTTCCCACAGACTTCTATTTGACAAAGGCAGGGCTCGTGAAATCACTTGATTGGGAGCTTGAAAGGCATTTCTTAAAAAGCTTTGCATTAAACAAATAAACCGCAATTTCACAAACAACGTATTGAAACATCTATTATCAGTGATTTTTATGGCATTATAATAATTATGTTGAATTTGAAAAAAATCACCATATGACTTTAAAAACCACAAGGCAGATGAACAGATCGGTTTCAGTGGAGCATTAAGAGAATGTCAGCAGTATCTTGTGAATAAAAATGGCCGTGAGGAAGTTCGGCTGGTTGGGTGTCAATCCCGTTTCCTTCACCGTGAGCATCAGCCCATCACAGGCTTAAAACGCATGAAGGCCTGTTAATGTTGCACCAACGCCTGCATGAACACTGCCGACAGCATTATCTCCAGGCACCGTTTGCCATTAAGCTTGCCTACATTATTATCAGGAGAAGACATGTCTCTTGTGCACCATAATAAATGCATATGATTCAGGGCAAAAGATGCAGGCGGAAAAAACAAGCTATTTCTCTAAAATGCTGCATTTTACAGTCTGCGTGAGCTGATATTCTGAGGCACAGCCCATTCATTCTCTGCCGGAATATTTATACCGGGAACGTTTTCACGGCAACAAAAGGGCAGAAATATTTTCTTAAATGCCCGCAGTATGAAGTGCAATCGGCGTGGAGTGTGGCAACGCTACACAGTCGGGTGTACAGTTCGGGTGAAGCGGTCTTACACGGGCTGTCAGTGGACACGAACAGAGCATTAAACTAGGTAACACTGGGAAACACGGTCCCCCACTTCATTTCAGCACCATTTTCCTGAACAGCACATCGATGGTCCCTCTTCATCCCAAACCTGGAATTCTATTGCAGATCTACTCAAATGTATTATCGAGTCACAATGCAACACGCTCATATATAAACGTCAAGACAGAGAACTCCTTGAAAATATGGCGGACCTAAGAATTCGCCATCAAGGAATGGAGGGTGTATGTGTGTGCGGGTGCGGGTGCGGGTGGGTGGGTTGGTGCGTGTGTGTCCAAGCTCACACCGTGCACACTGAATGATGGATGTCATTTAAAACATGACACTTACTTCATCTGTTTCACGATGGTACTTTTCCCAGATTCCCCAGCCCCTGTGGAGAAGAGACAGACACAAGGGAATAAGATCGCCTGTCACAATGAAGATATCCAATGATTCTCATAATATACGTGCATGAGAGACTGCGACACTGATAGTATCCGAAATGTGTACGTGATCTGGTCCATTCCGCATTACCTAGCAGAAGCAATTTCACATCTTTAGCAGCTGTGATCCCATCTTCCTTGAGGTTTTTCTCGATGGCTTTGCTCCTGTCCAGAGCCGCTCTTTCCTCGGCGCTCAGTGTACATCCCATGGCTAGATGAACCTCGGCTCTTCTTTATCTCCAAAATGGTCAGGGTGAGAAACAGCGAGCAATCCTTTTCCACGGTAGTTCTTCCTTATCCCTCTCTAAGGCTGTCCCTATCCCTCTCTCACACACACTCTCTCTCCCTGTCGGCGACTAGCTAGAGCATTAAATCCCGCAGAAGCCAACGTCGGGCTGGAACATAAGACTGTCTCCGCTTCTTGCGCGCTCTCTCGGTCCCTGTAACGGGGTCGCGGTGCTCGGTCCTCGGCTGGGGAGTCTCTACTGGGCGGCGGCGGTGGCTGCGAGCGCGGGCATCGTTAGCGTGCTCACAATGGAGGGTCAGTATGAAGAGAGAGCGCGCAGGGCTCGACTCACAGACAATCTCGCTGACGTCAGAAGCAGAGAGAGAGAGAGAGAGAGAGAGAGGGAGAGAGAGCATGCATGCTCAAACAAGCATTGGAGTCGCGCACCGTTAAGTACAGCTAGATTTAACGCCGTTATCTGCAGGGAATAAGTCTCTATTTATTTTCTCTTAATGCATAACTTTTAACGCGTATGTGCGGGAAGACTGTTGTGTTTGCTTAGCGACATGGATAGCTGTAAAGTTAAAAACACGGTGGATTTAAAGCTGTTCCGGGCCTAGATAGGTGTGGCCATAAGCCCTAGTGTTGACAACCTGTTACAGCAACACCAACAGACTGAAAACCTAATGAGCGAATGAGAAACATTGACCTGAACAGGAAATTGTTGACAAATTATTTAAATTACGAATTTCAGGAGGGTTCTTAATATCTGATTAAATGAAATCAATTGAACGAGAATCGAATTAATTTTTAAAAAGTCATTATTTTAAATACATTTATACATTAAAATATATTAAGCCACAAATTCTCAAATGAAAGATTTTTAACATTCCATTTATATAAACATTTATATAACCCCCTGAGTGTGTGTGTGTGTGTGAGTATGGAAATATAGTAAAAATAGTAATTTTACTGCCACCATATTTAAATTTAATAGCTATGTCAACACTTTCCTGGTCCGTTATGTTACGAATAAGACCATTTCAATTTGTCTTAATATCGATGCAAAATAAGAATTTTTATTACAGCTTCATGGAATTATTGGAAAAGGTCTATGGAATTAAAAACAGGAAAACTTAATTGACACAATTCACCAGTTTTAAAGTGATCTAAGCAAGAGAGAGGTGTAGACTCTGACACACAAACAATTGGGTTTGTATGTCATTACAGTGACATACAAACCTAATAGTGTAACACTGTAAAACCAGATGTAACAGAACACCACAATTTGTCATAAGAACATCCATATAGTTAAAAAATTGAAAGGATTATCTTGAAAATCGATTTCTCTGTCACTTTCACCATCAGTTATTAAATTCTTTACAATTATTTAAATGCTTTACAATATCCTGTTATTGACATTAAAACCAATGTGGCTTAGTTGATTTGATTTAACTTGATTTGAGGAAAAAAGGAGGGATGAGAGACATAGAGAATGAGATAAAGAATATGTGAGAGAGAAAGACTGGTAGGAGTGTTTGAATCTGTAAATCTGGCAGTTGATATCCTCCCACTCACCATTACAAAGCAGTTTGTCTTGTTTTTGATGTTTATAAGAATGCATATAACCATTTGTGTGCTCAATTTCAGTATCACTTGTCACATACATAGTGAGATGGAAATGCATGTTAATGTGATGGGACATGTTTCATATTAAACTTTCTTCATATCTAGTCATAACAGTTGGCGAAGTTGTGGCCTACTGGTTAGTGAGCCGGGCTTGTAATCAGTAGGTTGCTAGTTCGATTCCAGCACCGGCAGGTAGCAACTGAATTGTTCCGAGTGTGTGTGTGTGTGTGTGTGTGTGTTCACGACTTGCGGTGTGTGTTCACTCCTTACTTGTGATGGGTAAATTACAGAGGTGACATTTCGGTTATGGGTAAACCATAACTGACAAAAACAATGTCACTTTAACAAAACTTTAATTCATCTGAGTCATAGTGAGCCTGAGAAAAACACAGATGGAAGTGAGACACAGACCAGGATCAGTTTTTCTCATTTCCTGTAATCCTTCCTGAAAGTAAAAGTGTTTAGATTAAACAGAAATGCCCCAAAACACAGAAGCAGTGCAGAGATACGATAACAAAAGTGCATGATATTATTCAAATCCAAACTCTGTTGTCTAAATCTGTCTGAGAGAAAATACCTCTTCAGGTACATTTCACACTTCATGAATTACTCTATTACCCTGTGCAAGATTGTCTTTTATAGCAGCCAATTACCCACACTGCCTCTTTGTCCTTTAACCTAAAAAGGGTTTATGTTGTACCATCTAAATTAACTATTTGTATTTAAATTAAAAATATTATTTAATGTGATTATAACCACCGACTAAATTAGTTTATGCCACCAACTTTTTAATGGGTCAGATCAGGTAGAAGTAGCTTTAGGGGAAAAACTGCAGATAATCACTTTTCATAGTGAATTTACATGAATAGCAATTATGATAATACAACTGCAGCAAATCTGCCAAACTTTAACTTTTCCCCACCATCATCTTTTTGTCGCCAAATAATGTTACGCATTGAAAATGTTGCATATCACTCTGCTAAGGTTACATTAGCATTTTTGAGAGCTTAGTATGTCCAAATTATTTTACAGGTCTGTGAACGGTTGTGTCATTAAGGTCAGGGGTAACAGAGCCATGACCCTCATCACCAAAGCCATGACCCTCATGCAATCAGTTGCTTATGAATGGCATATTTACAGCACTGTTTTAGTAATATTCATTACATATACGTTGTGTTGATAAATCATGTAATGGTCATGTAGATTTCGGTATGATTATAAACTGGAAAGGTTGGAGAAATGACACATTATCAAACTGAACATCTGAGGACACTCAGATCCAGAATTCTCTCAGTGGCTTTTACAAAAAACTGCATCAGATGTGATGCAAGAGCATGAGGAAAGCATGCAAGCGTCACCATGCATAAATGCATGAGTGTCTGCACGAGTGACTGCAAGACTGGTTAAAACAACAATGGAGAGGTTTCAATATGATTTTTATTCATGTAGATCAGGATTGTTATCATACATAAACTAGTTGTAGTTTGAAGTAATGTGGTACAAACAACAATTTATGAACTAAACATCTTGCTGTTGTTGCTAGTGTATTAGAGGGGCACTATTAAACAGGCCTATACCTATGCAAAGAGGTCACAGAGGTCACAACGAAATTTAAGTTCATCCATCCAATATGACATTTGACACAGCAAAATAAATTGAGATTTGCAACACTTTGCACATTGCGCAAAAATGTAAAGCTTATATCTATCATTCTATCTTTATACATTTTAAGTGGTATAAAATACCTGGAGAAAGATGTCCATTAGCATTCTTGTTTATTTCAATGGTAGGTTTGAAGCTGCCACAGAACCCCTCTCAGAAGCATGTGATTAGAAATCTGCCATATTTGGTCATAGGAACAATGGATGTTTGTGATCCAATCACCTGAGCTTTAAATAGCATGTGACTTATCTTAACACTGATTGGCTGATGGCACCACTAGAATGTGCACAGTCCCAAACCCTTCATTAGTAAATACCCAGAACTATATCAACAATGTATAATTAAATATGTAAGACTTTGTCAGAATACATGGCTGTTTCTAAATGGCTGTCAATAGAATCAGGCTTTTTGGATTCAGATGATGTAGTTATAATTGCTACAAGCACATATTGAATCCTGTATAAATAACATAACTGTAACTATAACTGCACAGTTATGGTTATAGTTATTTTATATGGGTGTGCTTTGTACATAGAAATTGATGTATTAGGTAGGTAATAGAGGTCATCAGTAGTGTCTCATCTTTTATAGTGCCCAAAAGAGTTATTCAGCTGAACAAATGAAGGGTTGGAGTCTCCCTTCATATTGACTGACCCCTTTTAGAAGATGATGGACTTGATGATCACCTTGTAGAACTGGACCATCAAATCCAGCAAGAGATTGAATTTCTCAGTTGTGGCAGTAAATTCTTTATTGAGACATTTCTCTCGACAGAGTCAGGCTGTAAGGAACTCTGAGATTATAGCTTGCAAGACCTTGAAGGAGTTGATTTTGGTCACTGTCAAGCGACTGAAAGAAACTCCTGCTGAAATCTGTATCGGCATCACCTTGATGTGGCTAAATCAAGACCCGCTTCCTGTCTGTATGCAAATTAGTTTCAATTAGGACAATTCTGTAAATCCTGAAATTAACCCGTAAGTTTGAATGGGCTCCAAAAAAATCTAACCAAGTTGAGTGTGTCCAGATAGTGTAGCCTATATGTTTCTTACATTCATTTTGTTTAGCATAAAAATGATTTTGTACAGAAAACATCAGAATATTGCTTTGCTACGACAATTCTCAAACAAATAACTTTTTTTAGATGTTTTAGGTTTTTATAAATCACCCAGTGTGTATCTCTCTGTGTGTATCCATTTATCTCTCTCGTCCTTTAATGGTTTGAGACATCATGACAGTGATGAGCATTAGGTGACAGTTTGACTGGCTGTCTTAGCAATTCTCAGCTAGAGTGTCTCTTTTTATGTTTTATGATTTCACCATGTGACTATATTCACCAAACTATTTTCACCATGTGCTAACACTATAGATTCTAAAGCTAAAACATCCACACACACAGACTTTACAAGATCCTATGCTGTTTGTTAACATTAGTTAGTGTACTGTAGGTATAATGAACTAACAACAAACACTTTTTTTACAGCATCTATTAACCTTGGTTAAGGTACAAATATATTATTGCTTTTTGTTTGTTCAAGTTAATTGCTAATGGATTAAGTAAAGTTAACTTTTATAAAATTGGATTAGTATATGTAGAAATTAACGTAAATCAAGATCAGTAAATGTTATTCGTTTATGTTAGCTATTACATTAAAGTTAAACACATGTCTTTTAATAAACATCTTTTATTTAATTTGAGAATGACACAATATTAATTTCTATCATTAATCTGTATGTTAGACGCTTTACTATTGAACTTGTAAACAAATGCCATGTATATGTTTACAGCATTTCAGACAGTGATCAGAAATCAGTTATTTTAATGTTGGCACAACGAGTCATGACTTCCTCTTAAAACTGTTTACTTTCAGATTCTAAGGTGTCATTTTGTCAAAGGACATTACATCAATCTCTCTGCCACAAAGCCAAAGTTCAGTTCTCAGACCAGTGAAAGCAAAAGATTCAGTTTTACATCAAAAACATAGTTTTTTTCCTGTACAGTATATCTCCCTAAGAAAGGTGGGGGGAGGAAAAGGAGCTTAGGGTACAAAGACAGCATATGAAATAGAGAGGGCGAGAGACAGGTATACAGCAACACATTGTAAGATGTGAAAGGATTTAATTCACACTACCCAGCCACAGTCACACAGGGGTTCACAGGCCACATTAAAAGACATCTGTCACTATTAAACATCATTTTTTTTATCAAGAATGAAGACACTAAGCAAAGCAAGGCATATTAAAGAACAGGGTAGTTATGGAAACACCCAGAGCACCATTTCAGTGTTTGTTCTTGTAGGAAATATATTAAAAGAAACGGGCCAGGAATTTTGGGCTCAGACACAAACCAACCACCATTATCATTCACTGTTCAATTAAAGCCTGTATTTTAAAATGTAAATTGTTGTTTGGAATTGAACTGTCTTGCTGGAAAATTTGTTCAGTGTAACCGTTTACAATCCCATAATCAATAAAAAACCTTCTGTTGACCTATATGTCTTAAACATTACACACACACTAGATTACAGTCACACAAAACATACTTTGTAAAAATATATTTTACAACATCTTAAATAGTTTTTTTAATATTAAAATCTATACAGCAAATTCAGTTACAATACTACATTACTGCACACTCACCCTTGACCACTACAGATATACTCATATATACTAGAAGGTGCCCACATATTTTTGGCCTGTGAACCACATCAGGTTTGAGACTACTGTTCTTCTGCACATTTAAAGAAAGGGTTCACCGAAAAATGAAAATTCAATCATTTAGTCACACTCAACATATTTAGGCTACTCAACCCAAGATTGTTTCAAAAGCAGGTGTGGAGCTGGTACAAATATTGACATAAATAATGACAAAATTCTGGACAAACTATTTCTTTCAGTTTGTGTATAAATGCATTTATATACACTGCACAATTCAAGAAAACATGCCAGAAAATTGTGTTGCACATTGAAACCGGTAAAATCTGGAAGCTTTTCAGAAGCAGAGAGCTTGAAATTCTTGTGAAGGATGTAATTTTGGAACTGTAATTTTAAATTCAGATTGAGAGAATTTACATTTGGTATTTTATACAGTATGTGACAGAATGCATAAGTGTGCCCTGCTCTTATGTAATGAAATCACTATAAACTGTAAAGCTTTATTAATAGCTGTCCTGTATACAGAGCATATCTTATGTATTTTACATAAAGTTTTGTTCACTATTTGAGTGTTGATGTCCCTTTTTTGTACCCTTAGACATAAATAAACAAAAAATATATAGCACACAAAGACCTCTGTTATAATCTCTCAAGCCTTTTAGAAACGACCGGATAAATCCACTTTAATCCCATGAAACAGTGAATTCATATGGTGCATGCAGCATTAACAGATGTTGACATGTTCCTGTTTTATCAATATTTAAATATTAAACATTAAAATTAAACATGACTTTAAACTGCAGTTCCCTTAAAAGCATTTATTTATTTTTAACACAATTACCCCTTCTTGTAATGTCTGGTTTTACATTTTTAAAACCACCCACATGGAGATGCCACAGCATTTGCCAGTAACTGCTGAAAACAAACTTTAAAATAAAAAAAAATTAAAAAGCTTTAAATAATTAGTACATTATTCAGGAAACAAATGTATAGGATCTAATTTGGCTAAATAAATAGAAACTTGATTTTGAAATTTAATACAATTTAATAGACAATACTGGACCAATATTGGACAATAATAGACCGTATTTACAAAACAAAGTTTTGTGTGGAAAACTGTAGTAATTGTAAGACCACAATGAATTTAAACTCATTATTATGCATCTATGTTGTGACATTTATATATCTATAATTAAATTGTTCTCTCTTTGTTCTCCCTGTCTTCATTGTAGTCAACAAACAGGAACTAAATGGTAACGCTTTCCTGGAATCAAAGAGGACTGAAATAAACTATTCTGTGAAAGCCAGATCACTACAGCTACCAGAATCCATGACAACCCCCATATCAACACCTTAGCCTCCTGACCCAACCAGGCCAAAGACCTTTGATTGGCCCCTCCAAAGAAAAATGAAATTTATTGTCAGTTTTCTATTGCTCTGACTTTTCTAAGCAATCCCAAAAATGATTTTAATATGGAGAATGAAAAATCCCCTATACATCCACTGAAAAGCATTCACATACATATCTAGTCATCATAATACCATAGAGACCCTGATATTCAGGTTAGCTTCTCCAGCTGTGGCAGTAAGCAACCATTTAGTACCTTCTTAGCAACACCCTAGCAACCATCCAGAACTACCAACTGCATAGCAACCCATATCTTGGCACCAGACTATTATTGTGGGGTGGTTGATTTAGACTGAACAGCAACATCCTGGCAGTGAGTTTTGCTCCAGCAAACACCAGCACCATTTATGAAAAGCTAATTTACAGTAAAATTATGTATTGTAAAAAATAATTGGTTGCAGAATAAAGGGACCTGAAGATACAGCAATATACTGTTATGTCATTACGAAAAATTATAAACCTCTGGAAGCAATTACTTTACAACACCAACTCTACATTGGTGAGTAAAAAGCCTTTCTGTGTACAATTTTTTACATTCATTCATATTCAAAACATTTCCACAATCATATTGGGCAGTCCAACACTAATAATATGTGTTGCTTATATTTTACATGGCTATAAACCAAAAATTAGATGTTGTTCCTTGGTGCATTTAGGGGTCCAGCTCTGTAGAGCAGAAGGAATGTTACTTTGTAGACTTGGCTCTTAACAGCATTGTTTCTGAATAATGCACAAGCCCGGAAAGGAGGAGAGACGAAGGCTTGTGCCACAAAAGTGCCTTGGTCATTCAGTTTCCTCCTGAATAAAAAAAAACACAGCTAGAACCACTTCAACGAGAAGCAGCTATAATGGGCAAATGAAAAAGAGGGAGGAAGCAGAGAGTGGACAATGCTAAATGCACAGAAAAATACATTAACATCAACATGTGCACATTTTAAACTGCAATATACACATTACAAATGTATATGCTGCCAATATTTAGATTTAAAAGAATATTAATCATATTTGTATAAATTCAGAATAAAAAAACAACAAAAAAACAAACTCTCAGTTAACAGGGAGCATTCTCGGAACGTTGGCTAACGGTCTCTCAAAGTTATTAAAAAAGTTCTTGCAGTAATGTTAGTGGAACTTTATAAATTATATGTCAAAAGTGCCGTTAGTGGAACATTTTAAAAAGATTACAGAATTAAAAAAGTTTGAATAATGTTCTTGTAAACAAGCAATAACGTTAATAAAACGTACAATTTGCAATGCTGGCTGGTGGTGCTTGTGGCGTGGAAATTACACACTTCAACGTTAACATCAGCGAAATTAATCAATAATCACAGTGTACAATAACCTAAATCAGCTTGGTTAATCAAACACAGCAGATTTGATAAAGCCACATTATGGATGCCTGTTACAGTAAATGGATGTCATTTCATGCTGTGATGTTTACTAAATTATATTGACATGGTGTATGGCACTCCATGAGGTCATTCACAAACTGATGTTTAAATGAATTTCAGTAAGTCTCATAAAAGAATCAAGTGTTAACAGAGCCGGTGGTTTGAAGAGCTAATAACCTCTAAGACAAATGAGTAACCAAAGAGTCCCTTTGACCTTAAATCGATGCACTGCCTTGTTTTTGTTTGCAACATGCCCAGTGAGGGCAGAGGAAATGACTGAGCTCATGTGGGAAGGTAAGACACCAGAGCTTGCACTCACACACACATGGCAGTATTGAGTGACAGCTGGTCATTTGCTTTCTGAGCCTGCAGAGCATATGAAAACTTGTAAACATCACCTTCACAGATCATCTCGCTGGTCTTGCTTTTGCTTTATTCGGGGCAACAAACCGTCTTCACCATCTGCTAACCAACAAACAGACTATTCCTCATTTTTCTTTAAGATTATTTCAGTTTATGTTAAGAATGTTTTATCATAAAAACAATGACATAAAAAAATAGATTTTCTCATTTTCCTTAGTAAATGAGAAGGGTACTAGCCTGTGCAAAACTTGGCACTATGCTAGGGTGTTCTGGGTGGTTGCCAGGGTATTGCTATGCAGTTGCTAAGGTGTTCCTAGTGGTTTCTTAATGCACTGCTATGCAGACGCTAGGTGTTCTGGCTGTGCTAGAGGGTTGCTAGGGTGTACTTGGTGGTTGCTAGGGGATTGCTTACTGGTCAGAAGAGCTCACAGCAAACCTACAATAGACCTACAATAATGTTATATTTATTTAAGATATAAAAATGACATTTATCTGTTTTATATTATAATACCAATTATTGCAAAATGTGCAGATAAAATATTAAAATAAAACCATCAATATCATCCTGTTTATCTCTTTTCATTCCACATTTTGAAATGCACACAAGTTTTAGACATGGATAATTGGGTTTCTCTATTGCTGAGTGTGGGGCTTTGATCTGACTATAGGCAAAGTTACACCTAAAGTTTAAATGTCACAGTCCAACCACGGCAGGCAAATTAAAGTCTTTTGTGACTGGAGGCTTTTCAACCCCACCACCCGCTTCCTCCCCCTGTCACATCACTCTCTTCATTCTCATGTGTGTCATCTATAATCTGTTCAGACAAACCCTCAGGGTGACCTCACAAGTATGTCATTAATTAAGTTATTTCTGTTTAATAATTGTTAACCATTTATTTTCTCCTCAATTTACCCTACAAAGATATTTGTACAGATTCCCCACAGATAATCATACAGTAATAGCCAGGTTATAATCTAACAGACTGGTGTGAATAAACTACATTTCCCATCATTCTTTGTGAAAGCCTGATATGCTCCTCACTGCTGCAGTAGTGCTTGTATTTGAGTAAATAGTAAATAGTATAAGACATACAGGGTTAATGTTAATAATAGTGCTTATCAATATCTAAACTGTGATTTCTAAAGGAGAAGATGGGAATACAAGTACTGCTTTTGTTAAACTGCAGTATTACTTCATATAAGACATTGATACTAAAAAGGAAACTGCCATAAAAAGAAGGAAATACACCATATAACATCATCCATAATTGCGTCAAATTCAAAAATTTGTTTAGAAAAACTTTCTAGATACTTAGCAACAACAGTTTCTCAGCTACAATACGTCATCAAAGTCTAGCTTTTAAATGGTCTCTTACCTAGTTGCTACCCACTCATGATTAAACACATAAACACAGACCCACCCACACCACACAACAGACTGAAGTGTGCATCATCGTGCTAATCAAACACTTCCTCCTTCCTGTAGTGCTAATTCAAACCTGTCTACACAGGAACTTGACATACTGTAGAAATAATTAACTTGTCCTTATTAGTTGCTCCTAACGTTTATATTCTTTTTGTACAAGAAATATAAGGAAGTTTTCTTGATGAATATTTGAATATGCGGACTACAAATCACAGACATTTCAAAGTTTTAGCAGAAATGAAACACTGTATATTACTTGCCATGAGATGATGCAAGTTAGGAAAGTTATGAAGGAAAAAGAAGCCAGTGGTTATGACAGACCGTGACCTGTCTGTATATACAGATGCTGACAAGTGACTTTAATTTTGCATGCGTCAGCTACTGATCATGTTTAATTGAAACTGGCTTTGACCTGAATGACTATGGAAGCGTTTATAATATCTATGTAACCTTGGATACTGAGCCCACAGAGAAGACTTCTGTGTCTTACATGAATAAATAGATAAATGTTTATATATAAACGGTCACAGGTTGGAATTTTGGAATGACTGTACTAACAAACCTTGCACCACCCTAACTCTATACTTACTTTCTGGCTTGCATACGTATCTGTTTTGAGTTGCATAGACATACATTCATGTTTTTCTGCGTTATTTGTCATACATATTTAAATAGTTTCATTATTGTGATTAACAGATAGAAATCTGTTTTGTTTGACTGTTTTGTTAAAAGTCACATTACTAAACAGCGCTTAGAAACCTGTACAAAGATGCTAAATTTAACAGAGTGACGATACAATAATCATGGAAAATGTACTTTTCTACAAGAATGTCTTTGTTGACAGTGTTGCCTGGGCAATGAGCGGTAGAAATAAAAATACATCAAACGGGACTATGGGTCCCCCTGTTGGTAGAACGAGAGCATTTCTTTTTTGATTCTGGAAATATTTAGCTCTTCTGATAACTCAGAGCATTTGGCCCAATAATGACTGGAGAGGCCAATAAGGGTTGATTGTACCCTTATCAATTATATATAAAACACAGCATTTAATGTTTTACATGTTTTGGTTCCATAAAGTTAAAAACGTGTCAATAAAGTATTTTAAAACTAGGATTAACAAATACCGATACATATTTTCTACCCTTTCATTTTTACTTTCAGCAAGATTTCAACAAATAACTAGAAACATAATAGATGTTTATAGCAATATTCTCTTCTTTTTTTGAACAACAACCTTAAATACATGAATGGTGATTGAACCCCATACATCTGCCCAGCACAATCTCCTGTACGGGTTGCGTTTGGGCATTGTGTTGTTTGGTGTGACAGTGTGGCATTATTCTTGGTTTTGTGTGGGAATATATTGTTCTCCTGTGGGATCCTTTGTTGATTTGGGGGGGAGGGGGGATGTTGCAGCTTTATGCTGACTCTGACCTGTGAGAATGGAAGGGACTTGTGACTACAGGCCACAGATATAGAGGAGAGACATAGAGGAACGGCATTGGTAGGTCTCAAGAGAGCATCGATTTGGAAATGGACTAAATTACTTCTGGGTTAAAGAAACAGCAGTTTAAGTGTAGCCATGCAGGAAAATCCAGGCTCCATAGGGGCGGATGGGGGATATGCCAGCAACGTACCTGCTTTCCTCACTAAACTGTGGACTTTAGTGGAGGATCCGGACACCAGTCATCTGATCTGCTGGAGCACTGTGAGTTCATCTTGAGAGAATCCTTCTGGTTCATGAATATCTGTATGTCTGTGGAGTAAATAGGCAAAGCAACACATTTAAATATGTGCCAATACAAAGATTTAAAATAAAATACATTGTTTGATCCATGTTAATAGGAAAGCAATTTTTAAATATATCTATTTTCCCTAACCCTAATTTTATTAAAAAATAAAAAGCATAAAATTTGTTTTATAGTTTTATATTGGCTATCTATAGGGTATTTCTATGAAAATATTTTATTAACTTTGCATAAAAGGCCAGTAAAAACAAGTTTATTGACAACTTGGAACCACAAATTAATGAGAAACACTTTCAGATAAATGCATGATTGTAACTGACACTTTAAAAATATATAATTGTACAATCATAATCTTCTGATAAAAAAGTTTATATCTCTATGTATCAGCTAATTTGATTTGATTTTAGTTATAAATCGGCAGTACAGGGCTTTAATTTAACATTTTTTTAAACCTCTGCTTGTGAGTATTTGAAAGCAATATAACAATATCAGGCAGAGTATGAGAATCCAATAAACAGGCCTCTTGTTTTGGGAGACACTTATCTCTGACTTGCCACAATCTTGTCTTTCAGTTTAGCATTTAAAAATGTTTTTCAGAAAGACCTTGAGTAAACATTATATGTGGGAATCACCAGGGACTGTAGTGGTACAATATTATATAGAGCTGGGTCAAAATTATTGATATTGCTATTATTTATCTTGAGTGTACTGTAAAAAATCTGATATATTGTGATCCTTTATTCAATTTTGTGCAATTATATTCATGAAAATACTGATATAGTGTGAAGAGGTAAAATATTGCCTTCTCCTATATAAACCGACCCTCACTTTATAAACACGCATTATGTTTGGTGCCTCAAAACTACAATTTTTTATTTTGCGTTAAAGTTTTCCTTTTGGTTTGCAATTTCCCCTTCTAGACTGGTACGAGCTTCCATGTTTTTGACCAGGGTAGATTTGCCAAGGAAGTTCTGCCCAAATATTTTAAACACAACAACATGGCGAGCTTCGTACGGCAGCTTAACATGTGTGAGTATCTGTATGCGCTGACAAACATCTCAAAGCTATTTCAAACACTCCAGACTGAAGAAGTGTGTATGCTAACCTCTCCTTTCACTCTCAGACGGCTTCAGGAAGGTGGTGAATATTGAGCAGAGTGGGCTGATGAAACCAGAGCGAGATGATACTGAGTTCCAGCACCTCTATTTCCTCCAGGGACACGAGCATCTGCTTGAACACATTAAGCGCAAGGTGACATGTCTCATCTTTAAGTGATTCTGAGCCTCTGAAACACACACAGGATAGGGCTGAAGGTTTATTTATTCTCCCCCGTCACTTTTATTGGTCTTCAAGCAAGACAATATACATGTTTACTTTCAGGTGTCGATCGTAAAAAGCGAAGAAACTAAAGTGCGGCAGGAGGACTTGAGTAAGCTGCTCTATGAGGTGCAGGTTCTTCGCAGTCAGCAGGAGAACATGGAGATGCAGATGCAGGATATGAAACAGTAAGCCAACATCTGTCCTCCTAACCTCACATCAAAACTTCAAAACTGAACACCAAACAACAACTTGACCTTTCACCTACTTCTGTGGTTGGTCCATTCGTTGGATCCTCTGCATTGTCATCCCAATGGTTTGGTGTTTTGTATTCAGTAGCTCACCTGACAGGTGGGGCTCAGTGGTATAACCAGATAGTTGCTATGCTAATCAAGCACTTTACACACACACACACACACATTACTTTGTCTTCATTTACAGTACATTTATAATTCAAAACTTTGAAACAATATTGGAGTAAAATCTCCAAGAAATATGTATGATATCTGATATGATATATATAATATTATATGATATATGTAAGAATAACATTCTTACAATAACGTGTTGTTTTATGCAATAATAGCTCTTTTCAACCATCTCTTGTAGGCATAATGATGTTCTATGGAGGGAGGTTGTGTCACTGAGGCAGAACCACACACACCAGCAGAAAGTGATGAACAAGGTAAGAAATACCCCCCACACCATGAGAGAGATAAAAGAGGGGATAAGCTGGAAGATATAGAGGTGCTGATTTTGGGTGAGATCCAGCTGAGTAATGCTCAGTTTCTTTTCTCTGTTAATAGCTGATTCAGTTCCTGTTTAGCCAGATGCAGTCCAACACTCCCGGCGCTGTGGGAATGAAGAGAAAACTGTGAGCTCACTCATTTATCCATAAACACTTCAACACACACAAACACAAATCTGAAGCATCTGATTTTGTATTGACACACACATTCACAAACAAAATAAAGAGCAAATAGAAAATAGCAATCAACAGCCTGATGAACACAAACACAGCAGAGGAAAGGCCAGCTCAGCTGGAAACAGTCAGCTGATACAATTCACGAGCCTCACTCAGATGAATGGAACTGAATGCTGAGTCAGGCCTACAGTACTGCGCTTCTGCCCTCAAACATGCACACACCTGAACACTGGCACATGACCCTCTACCCTATTTAAAGGTGCATCGTCAGCTAGCGTGACGCATGAGAACAAAGAGGGACGGCAAAAACAGTGCTCCTGCCACAAGGAAACATTTAAACTGCGTTCCATAGCTTTTGAATCTCTGCTGCCAGAGTGCTTTATTTACGTATGTAGAAAACAACTGAAGCCAAACTGACATTTCTTGGAAGCTGGACCCAATAGCTTAAACTATAAACCATTATTATAAGTTTACCATTGCGAATTGGGTTTCGAACACTGATCTCTTATGTACCTCCTCAGTTCATTTTTAACCTAAAAAAGTTACGGATTGCAGATTTAAAAACATAAGCGCTTTTAAATAATAGCATTGAGCCACGATCCTTCTTTCAGTATCTAACCACAAGGGGTCATAGGTTACACATCACAACAGCTGTTATAAGGACTTTGTGTTTGACACTTAATGTTTAAAGATATTGATGTGGCTTCTGTTTATTATCTGCTGCTTGTTTCCTGCCTCTCAGTCCTCTGATGCTGGATGACGGCTGCTCCACCCCTCCGGCCTCCAAATTCAGCCACAGTCACTCCATTGAGTCCTTGCAAGAATCTTTCTACATCCAGTCGGTGAGAATGCTTCTATTGTTAAAGATCCAACACTTAAAACTCACTGTATCCTGCCTCCTAAAGTTAATGTCTTTCTTAATCAATAAAATGTATTTTATAAGACACAATCTCTTTCTTTCTCTCTTATACAACCAGCCATCCACAGAAGCTGCATCCTGCTCTACCAGTAATGCAATGGCAGGAGGGCCAATAATCTCTGATGTCACTGAAATGTCACAGTCCAGCACCATGACTTTGCAAATGCAGGCAGAGGAGTCAAGGTAAGCGTTTCGACCCTAAGATTTAAAGGAACAGAACACTTATTAAATGTATCATTTACTCTGTTTAATTCTCACGTAAGTCCACATAGTAAAACTCTAAGTAAAACTATTCATATGGAATAATATCTGACGTCTTTGTTTAGGGAAAAGTGTCTGATGCTGATCAAAGAAGAGCCAGTGAGTCCTGGAGTGCAGGGAAGAGGGGAGGGTGTACCACTTGGCTCCTGTGAGGTGTGTGCTGAGCCCCCCGTCCTCCCTGTTGCCATGGTACAGTCCGTCCTAGAGAACCGAGGATCTAGCCTGGGAGACAGAAGGGCCAAAAGACCCATGCTGGAAAGGTATAATGTATCAATGAAAAAATAAATATCTACTCAGCATACTAATTCACTGTAAATCCCACCAGGAATCTTTAATAGATTTGATTATCTATAAACGTTTTTTAATTTATATTATAGAGTAAAATAAGGTTAACCCTAGCAACCACATAGAAACTAACAACCACTCAGAACATTCCAGCATGTTTTTTCACATGTGTTAAAGAGCAGAAATGCCTGATGGTGTGGATAATGTAGACATGAACCTGGAGGATTTACAGCTGCTTTTGAGGAGTCACCAGCAGAGCATGGAACCCAATGCAGCAGCAATGGATGTAAGTGTAGATAAATACAGAGAGAGAGAGAGAGAGAGAGAGAGAGAGAGAGAGAGACTCTTTAAGATTAATCAATGAACTCTCTCCACACTCTCCTACAGCCCTTCACATTCAGTCTGCCTTTAAATGAGTGGAACTTCACAGAAATGGACCCACACCTGAAATCTGTGAGTTTTCTTACAATACTACAAACATGTAGATATGAAAGATATATAAGACTTACCCACCACTGCAGTTTTCTGAACTGTGTATTTGTGCATGTGCAGGAGTTGGCTAATGCCCTCCTCCCTGCTGCTATGTCCCAGTACATGTTTCAGAACCAGGAAGCAGAGGCCTACCCAACTGCTGGCTATGAGGAACAGTGAAGCTCTAATACAACAGCCAGCACAGATCCCTCCTCAGAAAAAAGGTATTAATCTTATATCATATCAACCTTAGAGTTAATAACTGACAATTACCTGAAAATCCTTAAAGCTGTAACTTTTGCCTCTCTACCGCCATCTCTGTTTGAAACATAAACATGAGTCAGCTGTGTAAAGTAAGCTGGTAAAGTAAACTAAAGGTTACTTTACACACTTTCCTTACATATGTTGAAGTAAAATGAAGCCAAATTGATATTACTCTGGAAATTAGACCTGACCTTGTAATTCGAAATTATAAATCATTAGCTTCATCTGCTTACCATTGTGAATCGGGCTAAGGTAATCAGACCGCCAAACACTGAAATGTACTTACTCAATAACAATAATCTGTAAAAAAAGTTACAGATTGCAGCTTTAAGATGTCTAAATTATTATCAAAATAACAACTACTTTCCTTTTTAGGTCATTTATTCTATTGTTTCTCTTAGAGGGAGCCGATTAAACACTTGGATTCATCAGAGAACACTCAAATGAATCTGGATGGTAGACGGGGAGGTGACATCAAGTGAACTTTTACTGACAAGCCCTTTATGAAGATTTTTACTTGCATAATGGGCTTCTGAAAGAAGGTGCATTTTTACAACATCAGCTGAAGCGATGCAATCAATAGATTCATTCTGGATTCGTAAAGGAATATTTACCGTACCAAACAGGAGCTCCTGCTACACCAGGACTGTTTTGAAGAATATTTTCCCAAGATAAAATGCAAATATTATACATCCTTTGGAAATATTTAATGGTAAGCAAAAGGAATGTAAAGCAGGTGAATCGTAAATGCAAGTGAATCATAAATGCAGGTGAATCGTATGCAATATACATAATTTGCGGCCCAAGTTTAAAAGCACTTTAGTCTGCGTGTTGGGAGTTTCTGCTTTGTGGGGGTGTGATTTCATTTTCCCTTTATATTTAACTGTAAAATATGAAGATGTTTAGTTCATTTATTATAATGAAGCACAACCACTTGCATTTCAATATAAATTTGAAGACATATAAAAAGTATTATGCATGTATGAATGTGAGAGGTCTAGGGGCAGAATATCAGACCTCGCATTTGCGAAAGAAAAATGAAATTATGCACTACTTTTTGCACAATTTGGTGTCTTTATTTTATAAATACAATAACACATCAAGTATCTTTGTTTCTAATCTATCCTTTAGTTGATCAGCTAGCCTTACTGAATTCACAGTTGTCTTTGATATACTTATAATATAGTGTGTGACATTTGCCCTCACTTGATACAAATACATGCTGATGGAGATGTATATATGTGTTGAGGGCAAATTAACACACAACATACAAAATAATTTCAAATGGACATAATGCACTTTCCTAATACAGGGCAGCCATGTAGCAAACAATGTACCCTAGATCTCTTACAAATGTTTTAAAGTGCAATATTGCTGCGTTGATTTTTATATTTCCATAAAAAGCATTTTATTGCATTGATTTGTATGAATGGTGACTAAAGATGGTGGTAAAGATGAAATAAAAGAAATTGCACTAAGGGTGATAACTGTATTAGAAATACGTTTTATGTAAGTTTATATTCTCATTTTTCACTAGTTTCCACCATAAAGCAATAATAAAGTGGTTTATTTTGAGAAGGATGCTTTTTCCACATAGATGAAAGTGTATACTTTTTTTCATCATGTGATTACTTGCACTGGCACTGTGAATGAATGTTGATTAACTCAAGATACACGCATAAAGAAATAAAGCATTTAATTGTGGATGTAGTGTGTTTCTGTTTCTCAGAAGTAGTAGGTGCATTTTAAAATGTAAAATAATGTAAAATAATAAACAATGTAAAATATCTTGCAATAAAAAAACATGCAATAAATCTTATAAAATTATATGTAATTAATAATAATATTAATATATAAATATTAATTCAAAATCATTTTTTGTGTTATATTCTTGGTAGAAACATAAAGAGATGATATAACATATAGATCCATAGCAAATATGGCTTATATATTATTATGGGTAAATCTTACAATTCAAGCAACCATTAAAAAGGTGCCTTGGAGACAGTTACAAAGAAAACATTGTCAACACTTTGTTGTGTTTTATCAATATACAATTTGGATTCGCACGTTTAAGTTTTCGGAACATGCCAACATACCTTTTAGACAAATTAATAACTTCAGTTTAATGATAAGATAGCAGAACACGGCGGCGAGCCGCAAAGCATCACGGAGAGTCGTAAACAGGAAGTGTCTTCGATGTCCCGGATGTGCTTTTACAGTAGGGTGCCGTGTTTTGTTTTATCGATTGTTCAAGCTGCACCATTCAATTCGACTAATATTGTGATCGTGTGTAATTAGTGCAGTGATTAAACATATATTGCTAACGCCTGAATTTTTCGTCATACAATGTCAGTTGTACCTCCTAATCGATCATCTACCGGTTGGCCTCGTGGTGTAAATCAGTTCGGAAATAAGTACATTAGCCCGCCGGCTAAACCGCTCACCCTGGAGAGAACCATCAACTTGTGAGTAACAAGATTCACGGAAATTACTTTATGCGTCTTTAAAATAAATGTTTAACCAACGTTTATTGATTTTAACGGTGCAGCTGTGCAATGTTAGCGTTAGAAAAAGCACAGTACGCGGTTTTCATGGCTCCTGTGGTAACAATATACCGAGTCGTACTGAGAGCTGTTTAAAGCACAGGCCGTATATATTTATATTTATAGTTAGTTTTTGCACAGTGCGTTTGAAAAGCAGCTGTTTGTTCAATTTGGTGCATTGTTTTGTCTTTCCAAAAGTCCACACATTAATGATTACCCTCCCCCAACAACACAATTTTTTAGATCATTTCCACACCTCTTAATCTTAACTTGCAAATTATATTTTTATTATTGTTGTTACTATTATAAGTATAGTATTTGTGTTCTTTTGCACACTTTACACCTGTCAGTGGACAAATAAAGTTCTATTTAAGTCTTATATAAATTAAACTTCATTTAAACTGTCATCGTGATATTTTTACAGATACCCATTAACGAATTACACGTTCGGTACTAAGGAGCCGCTGTATGAGAAGGACAGCTCGGTATCTGCACGTTTTCAGCGGATGCGGGAGGAGTTTGAAAAGATCGGGATGCGGCGGACGGTGGAGGGAGTTCTGATCGTGCACGAGCACAGACTCCCTCACGTGCTGTTGCTGCAACTTGGAACGACCTTCTTCAAACTGTATGTCTTTATTTACAAACTGTTATTTTTTTTAACTTAATTTTGTGTACATGTCTTTGCAAGTGGGTTCTAAGTTTATATATTGTTTTTACAGTCCAGGTGGTGAGTTAAACCCTGGAGAAGATGAGGTGGAGGGATTAAAGCGACTTATGGCAGAGGTATTATTATTTACATTTAGGCATTTAGCAGACACTTTTATCCAAAGCGACTTACAGTGTGAGGAGAACATAGAAGCGAAATATTATACCAACAAACTGAGTCATCATTGAATCACTTAGAGACATTGTGATATTTTGTGCTACATCTTAGAATATATTCTATAACAAAACACATATATGGGTGACATTACAGAATAGTTGTAACTAAACTCCATTTGTTGTCATCAGATTTTGGGGCGTCAAGATGGGGTGAAACAGGACTGGGTCATTGATGACTGCATTGGAAACTGGTGGAGACCAAACTTTGAACCACCTCAGGTACACCTCTGTCAGACACTGGCACTGTATTATATTGTGGACTTTTTAGCATTCTAAATTAATGGAATATAATGTTTTCATTATTTATTACTATTGGATGTCTGGAATAATAGTAAGATGAAGCTATATAAACATGCCTGTTTTCCTTTCACAGTATCCCTACATTCCGGCACACATCACTAAGCCTAAGGAACATAAGAAGCTTTTCCTAGTACAGCTGCAGGAGAAAGGTACAACAGAATATTGTTTACTTAATGCACCTTTAGTTAAAAAGCAATAGTTGTAATGCTGTTTAAATATACAGAGTATATGAGTACACTGCTTAACTTAAGTGTTGTGTCTTTAGCACTGTTTGCTGTGCCAAAGAACTACAAGCTGGTGGCCGCCCCATTGTTTGAGCTTTATGACAATGCTCCTGGTTATGGCCCTATTATATCCAGTCTTCCACAATTACTGAGCAGGTGAAATATTACTTTTTCATTGGATCTTGTGATTTTGTAATGTGAAAATTAGATAAATGGATTTACAGGGTCCTATAAAAATCTCATTTGCTGTTTGTTGTGCAGTGGTAAATATTTTGAAAATACACTCCATGAAAAAAAAAATTTCACTAATTTTGTATGGCTGGATATTTGATAATTTAAAAATGCGTGTTCTACTGAAACAAGGAAAATTTCAGTCTGCCTCGCATTGACTTGAAAATGAACCTCACTGCAGAACTTTTGCTTTGATGTTTGAAGGCGTCTTAATCATGGGGTGTACTTCAGTTTCTCTACCACTGCAAATGAAGTTCTAAATGAAATGTATAAGTATGAATGTTGTGGCTAACCTACTCTTTTCCCTACACAGATTTAACTTCATCTACAACTGAGAGTCATGAAGTTATGTCATGACCATGGGCTGTCTCTGTGAGCACAGTGTGGTGGAAATGAGAGGGCTGATGAAATGATGGTGATTGGGTTATCTGGAGGTTCAGTGTCCTACATTCTGGCCTGTTTTCATTCATTGCCCTAAATCAAATGGGCACATTACTTTTGCATTGATACATGACAAGTTGTTATTAAACGTTTTCATTCAGTAACTACCTTTTTATGTTTGACTAGTTAATGGACATTATGTCCTTAGAAAAAATGTTTCAGTGATTGTTGTTTTTTTTTAAACCTTGTATATTTGTTTTTTAAATAAATTGTTATGTGGGAGTCTGTATATTTCCTCTGATTATTAATTAATAGCATATCAGTATGTCAGTAAACTTAATGTCATGACGTGGCATCAAAACAATGGATCTTCTGACACATAAGAGGTCTTAGTATCATTAATCCTGCAAGTTTCATAGCTTAAGACGTCAGCATTAACGAAAACATTAACGCATTATCGTCTCCGGAAAAACACGTCTGCGCAATGGCTGCATTTGTTACGTCACAAGGTAGACCTTTTTATAAGACGTGCTCCAAAGTAAGATAGAAACACCTACTACTGCGTCATAGCATCGTTGAGTCCGCCTACGTTCATCCAGTCGAAGGAAGAGTCCTCGGCTGACAGAACAACATCCTTTTTGTTGAGATTAATGCACTACGATGTCGCTCAAAAGCACGAAGAAAATCAGAAGATCTGAAGACCTTGTTACACTCACGATACACCTGCTGAAGCAGTCAGACGCTGTGCAGTACCGCGCTGTGAAAACCGAACGTCTTTGCAAACTCATTGGCTAAGACGTTAGCCAATCATACACGTTGACGATTAAACCGAAGGTTCTTAAAGGGGAACACTCAAATCTGACTTCAATCACGGGATTGAAAACGGGGTGCGAAAGGCGCATGCATAAATCTAAATGTTTCTTGGCCGAAAAACTTAACATTGTAATTAAGTAATATTATAATTACACCTCAGGGAAAAAAATAAAATAATGTCAGGACCCCTTTTATAGTTTTAACCCATGAGAACCCAGGGTGACACAGGTCTCACACAAACTTTTGATTATCTGGAAAGGTCTTTTCAAAGCATTAACTCCACACTTTTAACTCAGGAAGTCCCTAAGTGACATTTACTGAACATCCAGGTTCAGTCATGTGACAATGTGTGCCAAAATGCTCCATTTTGCAGAACAACTTATGCTGTTTCTGTCTTTTTGTTAAGATAATGGCATAAATCACAGAGTCTGAAGACTTTCAGGGTTTGATATACTACTTTGAGTTATGCTTTAAATTTGGTTGCACAATGTGGCATCAGTATTCCAACTCCAATGACCAGACATCTAGATTTTAGATGTCTAGAATAGTACATAGGTAAGCAAAAAATACAGAGAATATATTTTTGAACATGATTTTTACGTGGCATGGGAAATTTTAAACAATTGCAAACAGCCTAAACTAATACCATATGTTGTTTTGTAAAATATACCATCTGTTCATGTCAGCAACACTGTCTTTGATTCCTCCATCATTGGTCTTAACTAGCAGGATATATAGGTGTTAATTCACAGCCTCCATACCTAATTTCCACAGCTACACAAAGTCATTTGTCTTAATTTATTTTTTATAACCCAAAACAAATGTTTGCTTACAGAAAAAAACTGTTATGTTAAACCTTGGGCAATACAAAAAAAAACCTTGAAATTGAAAATATACAACTTTAATTTATATTTCTATTGTTTAGATTCAAATGACTTTCAGATTCAACGCTGGCCTTTGACTAGCCTCATAAATATGTACCTTCTTGTGATGTAATGATAAGGTGACCGTAAAGGAAGACAGGAGGTTTATGTATGTGATATGAAGTTGATATTTTTCAGCAACAGAATAAAGTAATAGCCTTTTCTCTTGTACTGAAAACTTGATTAATAGCAAGTTTGACTGGAATTTATTTTTTAATGAAAATATATTAAACATATATTTCCAGTTATGCAATTTACAGTTACACATAGCAATATCATTCAAATCCTTAAACACAGATTTAAGAACAAAATAACAGTACAACATATACCAGGTCACTGTTTGGCGTAAATGCTTTTTTTTTTAACTGAATAAGGATTTTGACTATATGCACAACAACATGTTGCAGTTCTTAAAAAGTTTAATAAGTTTCATTAAACTACTTTGTCTCACATATTCTTTTAGAATACAACCAACAGGGAGCTACAGGACAATGAGAGAGAGAGTTTGAGGCAGCTTTGTAGTGGATCTTCTCCATTCCTATTAACTCTTTAAAACAGATAAGTGACTATAACTGCATGGCTGCTGGACCAATAGATGCACAGAGGAAGAGTTTTAGACAAGCTGGTTTTAGGTTTATTTCTAATTTGTACACTGAATGCCTCAGTCTAATCATGAACTTCCTGAAAACCCTGACCAGAAACTGTACAATAAATTGCCAGGATATAAATGAAATCAAGGACCCTGTTGCCACAATGCACCTGTCCAGCAGGTAATGGCACTATCAGCTTTATGTTAAAAGACTGCCCATGACTAAATGTTGCATCTTCTCTTGAACATAATTATTAAACAATGACAAGATATATTTTCAAACAAGCTCAGAACACGCCAATGGAGAAATGGGAGGAACTAAAAGCATTCGTTCATTGAGGTTATAAACAAATCCCAAAAATAAAAGGCTTTGATGTTACAAAAATGACTATTATTTTAAATAAAATTGGTTGATATACTCTCCACAGCTTTCAATTCTTTGAATGATTAAGTTTGGGTAAAAAAAAGTCATCTTAACTCTAGCATTATTTAGGAGTTTGAGATCTGTAAGTTAAGGTCTCCTGCCACAACCATAGTCTCACAGTAGATAGGAATCTCTATTATGTCTGCCAGTCAGCTCACTCCCAGCATGCTTTGCATTGACCCTGTTCCAGCTTCTTTGAAAAACAGCAACAGCAAGAGGATAATCTTCAGTGCCATGTTTGCTTCCAGCAGGCACTATTCGTTAAAAAGTCCCCAATTCTAAACCTTGTTGAAAATGGTTGTATTTTTACATACACGTTTAAAATTATAACACCTTTAGTCAACATTTCATAATAATAGTGATGACAATTATAACAATCAGAGCAATAATTACAGTATAGCTATGATAATGCATAAAGTCTTAAAACTACTTTTTAGATATTTTCCATCTTCTCATCCCGAGTTCAAAAAAACACCACAAAAATTCCTCCACTATTTGTGTTTGCCCATTACAGTATCCCGAACATACAGCAACTTAAATATTTACAATGATTAATTTACAACATTTATCATTTTTGCTCACGGTCCAGGGTATGTTTGTCCAAAGAGTCTTAAAGAGTCTCTGTGCTTGAACTGTCCCAGGGTCCGTTCACCCGTGTCCCTAAACTCACATAGCCAGTAGCTGATTGAGCACCATGCGGAACTGTTGGGTACAGCCTGCAAGTTCTCGCACTCTCTCCGTCATGTCTCTTGCAGCACCCCCTGAGGGATACTGCAGGGCTGCGGTTTTGGTGCTGACCACAATGTCTTTGAGCTTGTCGCAGAGCGTGTTGCTGTGCTGGGCCACCCTGGTGCGCACGTCAGGAGACTTGGCTTGCCTGGAGAGCGTGTCTCCGATGAAAACGAGTTTGTGAGCACTGAGGATGACGAACTTGCTGTGGGCAACAAAGATCTTGGGGGGCTGGTTGTTGTTGACAGAGGAGTAGAAAGCATCGATGGCATTGGTGAGTGTGGTGATATTGGCTTCGCACTGCTCCATGTAAAAGAGGAGCAGCTGTCGGTCACCCATACACAGCTTACTGCGCTGCATCTGTGGGTAGTGAGGGGGTGGAGTCCAGCCCGAAATGTCATTGTTGATTGGCTGAGAGACCTCCTGCTCTAGTCTTTCAAACTGCTTCAGCTGTTTAATAGATGAACAGAGAAACAACATGATCAAAATGTTATAACTGTATACTCATAGTGTATATTTATCACATACATATAACTGACATCTAAGTACAAGGTTGTATGTGCTTCCTAAAATTCTGAACAGATTTTTCTCCTAAATGTGAATAGCAACCTTGTTTATGATGCCAGATACATCACTATACCTGTTGCTGTTCCAGCAGGGTTTTATTTTGTTTGATGTTCCCTTTTTCCAACAGCTGTCTCTGGTTCTTTTCAAACTCTTCTTTACCCTGAAACAGAAAGTGCAAATGCATTTTTAATGAATAAATATTTTACTACGTATTGATAGATGTGGTTGTTGGGGCATGTGCTATCTGTACATGTACAGTCTCTGTATATCTCATTGATTTATCAGTTTGTATCATCCTTTCCAAACCATCTGGCATAAAGCTTCCCACATCCCCCCACTATACTGCATATTGTCAGGCTTCCAATCAGTCCATTAGGGGGCAGTATAATATCACAGTAAAACCTGTTCATTTTCAACTATGGAAAAGATTAAGAAATATCTGTGTGACCGAACTGAATTTATCTTAGCTGAGTTGTTTATAATGGACGTTTTGACAGTACAACACAGTAGATGTGCAACAGCTGTTGTAAAAGTAAGATGTATGGGGGCTTTATGGAAAATCAGGCCTGCACATGCAATCAGAGTGACTGATGGAAAAGCCCAATGCTCAACACAGTGGGGATTACAGACGGAGCCATAACACAGAGAGCACCGAGTCCATTGATCACACTGATGGCTGAGAAGATACACCTGTTTCCTGTTCACACTTTTCAAATTGGAACCAGATTAAACATACACACATGTAACACACACTGGGCGTGTTGCGAGCATGACAAATGCTTAACAAATGAACATTTTGCAATGATTTAACATTTGGTTTAATGCTGTGGGAATAAGGGGTGACCATGAGCAATTGACTAGTCAACTAAAAATTCTGCACTCACTAATCGACTAGTAAAACACTACTTGAATATTGCGTTTTGTTTTTCTGCTTTGTGCCTTCAGTGGGCATCAGTGAAATAAACTTTCCCATTGAATTACACTTATCAGTGTTAATAAATGCATTGGATAGTGCTGTGCACTTGTGATGTTGAGGTTAATGAGAGAAGAGGGTGTGAAAGCTCCTGTTAATGAGATTTTATGAAATTGGCTTATTTTCAAACTGATATTTATCTAACATTTATGAATATAACAAAATTTACTTTTTATTATAATATTTTTAATGTTTTTGTCAAAATTACGTGAAAATCCCAAGTAGGAATGTTTCCTGTACCTGTAAATGCACATAGTCATAGTCCTCCATCCAGCCCTCCTCTGTCGTCTCATACGGCCGGTCTGGAGTTCCTTCCTCAGCTGTGAACTTCGGAGGAGAGGGTAGTGGGCGGGACTGAATATTGGCCCGTTCGGGTGTGCCTGACTGATAGACTGAGATGTTATTGTTGTTGGTCAGCATGTCACCAGTGTGTGGTACGGGCGGCAAGGGCAGGTGCTGCTGTTTATTTGTCCGTTTAAAGAGCAAAGAGGCGTTGCCATGGAGAAATGATGCCAACTGCTTGGTGTCATCTGGCACGCCACGGGCACACATGATCAGCCGGTCTAAGTCATCCCCACCGGTGCCTGCAGGAGGTGCCATCAGGGCTGCGGGGGACCAACCCAGGGCATCCAACGCCTGATTGTACTTCACCAGACCTTGGAAAACCTCCTCCATCTTCTGCACCTGCTTGCTCAGCTTGGTCTGCAGTGTACGGTCAGTGGCCTGGGTGGCATTGGCCACCCCACCTCTGGCAAACTCCAGTAGGTCCCGGACAGCCACCCTAATGCGGTCCACAGCCTGTCTGATGGCAGGGAGGTTGGACTCCATCTGAGTTGGGCTTCGCCAGTTCCCACTAATAAAAGACATGAGAAGGGACACAGAGCTCTCCACAGCCTGCTGTAGACGGGACAAACGCTCCATGGCCTGGTCCAGATCCAGGAGAAGAAGGCGACCTGGCCCACAGGAGTCCCGCACCGGCACCATGTCCAGAGAAGATGTGGAAAGGTTACTGCGAGTGCTGCCTGTGCTAGAGGCCGACAGCCGTTTGAAATTGACAGTGAGCTCCTCGGTGGCCGCGGCATCACGCACCACCTGTGGAGGAACATCATACACATAATCATTTGATTCTTCTCCTGATGGCCGTTCACGGGGGAAGTCATACACATCTGCAGGGTGGTGGTCCTGTGGGCCACCCTTCCGCAAACTGGCAGGGATGTCATAGATTTCCTGGCCTTCAGGCTGGCGTTTTCCTGTTAGCTGAGGAGGAGGTACATCATAAACATCTTCTGGTATGGGAGGCTCTGGACCTCCATGGGTCTGGGACAGATAGGCCTGATTCTGATTCTCCAGGCTCTTCATCTTAGCAAAGTGAGGAGGAACATCATATGTTTCTTCTCTGACTGGACCATCTGGAACATCTTTGCTGACAGATGGAGGAATGTCATATACCTGCAAAAAGCCAATGAATTTAATAAAACAATGAGACACAGCTTACAATATAAGGTTGTAAGAATGTTTCTCTAATGTTTCCATTAAGTAACGAAAATGTTCAAAATGTTTTGAAAGTTCTAGGAATGTTTAAAACATCCAGTTTTTTAGATGCTGTATTAAAAAGGTACACAGCTCACAGCTTTTAAAGCCATTCAGAAATCAACTCTGCCTGTGAAACAATTCAGTTTGTGGGAAACCAGAGTCAAACTCCAGATGGAATGTGAACTTAAGACAACAGTGTAATTGATTTATGTCAATCTTGTATGGAGACAAAGATGGATTGTTACCGTTTGTTGGTAGAACAGCTGACTCTTGTCCACACTAGGTGGTGTGTCATAGATCTCCTGCCCATCTCTGCTGGGTGGGCCTTTCATAGCCATGGGGGGAGTATCATACACCTGTGGCCAAGACAGAAATGGGGAAAATCAGAACTATTATTATACTAAATTATATAGAAAATACTGTATGTAACTATTAAGTATACTGTAAAGAAAAAAGAACCTTTTAAATAAACAAACAGATAATAGCCGTGAGCAGTTCTTGGCACTAAGGAACTAATGCAATATGAATTGAAATGTGTGTTTGTTTAATGCAATTTAATACGGCTGCAGTGTAGACTCAATGCTCTGCATTGTTTTTCTTTTTCTTTCTGTGTCATTTATTTTGCACCCCAGGTCTCTCTACCCTCTTCTCCATATTTTTGTCTTTGTCCCTCCTCCTTCCATCCCTTGTGTTTGAGCATGTTAAAGCAAAACAGAGGGATTATTGAGACAGTTGGATGAATGGGGGTCAGTGAAAACACTGGTACTCATGATAGGGGACACACTTCAGCTCCCACTCAGAGCCCCACATCCTGTCACGCAAACACACACACACACACACACAGACACACACACACACACACACACACGTTTGTACAGCTATCTTGTGAGGACATTCATATACACAATTGAATTTCTAGCACCTTACCCCAACCCTAACCATCCCAACTAACTGCCAAACATTAATCCTTTCTCTAAACCTAACCTTTAACTAATTCAAACCCTAACCCTAAAACCAAGTCTCAACCCTCAAACAGCCCTTTAAAGGAAAATCAGAAAGTGAGAACCGGCCAAAATGTCCTCATTTTACTCTTTTTGTCCTCACTCCAACAGTACAACTGGTCACACTGGTGCTCACAAAGATAGATGTACAAGCACACACACACAAACACAAAAAAGAAAAAAGGAGAGCGAGAAAGAGAAAGAGACAGCTATGCACTATGACTTTAGTTTCAGAATGTGCTAGAAATAAAGTGTGACTTCCTGTCCCATTTCTCTGATAAACGTGTGACAAGTGATATAAATATCCAAAAAGACCTGCAGCTAAACTGGTACAAGTGAGAAAATAACAGGCATGCACACAGACACACACAGATGCAGGCATGATCTAGAGAGATTACAGGAGCACGACCCAAGACAGGAACAGCTGCAGAAGATCAGCAGGGCTGCAGAGAGGCTGACCTCTACCATAACCTTCCATTTCTTCTCTCTGCTACCTGTCCAATGGCTTCCTGTTTAAGCTGCAATGCTCAACATGAGTGATCATAAAGGAGGTTTTCTGTGGGAAGCCTTTAGTTGTTAGTTAGCTTTAGCTTATTTGGGGTTGTTAAATGTTGATTTACATAATTTCTGAGGACCATTTAATCCCTAAAGTATAGCTACAGAAGACACATGTGCACAAACACATGTGCTCATATCACTGAAACAATCAGCATGGTCTATAGTTTCAAAACATGCTTTAAATTAATTGATTTCAATTGTGTGACTCCTGACTTCCTGTTCCACTCTCATAAACCTGTGGTAATTTACATAAATTCAAAAATACATATACAGTACAGCCCCCCACACATACACAAAGAGTCATAGCTTTGTAATTTAACAGCATGTGTGTGGGACATTATCGCATTACAAACGTACCTGTTGGGCATATTTATTAGGATACTTGATATCAGACATGACAGTGTTTTATTGACAAATAAAATGTGACATTTTAATCATTACTGATCAAACAAACAGAAGCCCTGCAAGCACCAGTGTTCAGATTTGGCACATGCAGACAGGAAATGACACACTGCAGCACAGTAAACGAAACACTCAGTAAACGTTTTTATTAGAATCGTTCACAAGTAAAACTGTCTTTTATAATATCAAAGAGCTTCTGATAACATTAACGTCCGCTGGCAGCAATAACTGTGTAATGTATAACAGAAATGTGCCTGTTTTCTCATACACACAGTCATCTGGTTGTTTTAATTAAAAATGTGATTATGCCTCTATTACCTCATTTAGGTGAAATCACTGTAATGGGAGTGTTGGACAATTTCCGAAGAAGACTGTGTGTGGTCTCAAACGTTTCTGAACAATCAGTTTTAACCCAAGATTTTCAACCAGGAGGCTATAGTGGACACATTAAACTCCTAGTTTAAACAACTCACAGTTAAAAAAGCACTACAAAATCCTAATGTCTTTAATAATGTCTGGATTTGTAGAAGTCATGGTCCTCTCAGGCTGTCTACTGTTCCACACATCTATCAAAACTGCACACACACACACCTCTTTACACAAACACCCATTAGCATTTATAACGCTGCCCAAACAATGAGTCTCAATCTGTTGTGTATGCCCCCAGGAGAGCCCTCAGTCTGCTAGAAAAGCAGAAGAAACCATGAATACCAAAAACTCTCATTGAACATCCACTAGGCTGTGTGCCAGCTCGGTTTGATTAAACGAGAGCGTTTCTTCTACGTTTTTACAGGGTGGGCGCTTTGTTCCGATGAATATTTAAAGTGATTTTGAGGTGACATGTCTGTTATGAGAATGCAGTATGTGTTGCTTGTTTTTGTGCACAGAGAGTGGCTTTTGTGTTGTGCTGCTACTTTCAATAAGTCCCATGTTGCATTGGTTTTTGCAGCACACAATATTGTGTATTGGTCACTATATGATTATTGCTGTGCCTCCGTTCATCTCTAGACTTTTGTCCAGTACAGTTATTTACTGTTTTAACTGTTTCCAAACATTTTTTGTCCTTTTTGTACCCCCACAGTCCCATCTGAAGACATTAAGTTCTCCTTCATTGGCACCAAACACATTTATTTAAGAACATGCTGAGATCTGTGCTGTCAACCACGATTCTCTCGTTTCATTGCTGTCTTGCCTTGTACGGCTGTGCTGCAGGCTGCATGTGTGTATTGGAATTGTGAGGTTTGGGTATGTGTGGCCTTTGCTGTGAGCCAGACTTTGTCTCTCTCTGCCTCAGGGGTGTGTGTGTGTGTGTACTGCAGTGTGCTGCACTGAACGCCTGATCTCACTAACAGTACACTCTCTCTCATATACACACAATGCACACATATGCGTGCACACGTGTGCTTCACACACACACACACACGCGCACACACACACACACACACTATGCTGACCTTCTTTGTGAAATGCCTCCAGACATTAAAATATCTACTTCCACTGCAAGTAATGCATGACCTCATCTAAAAATAGACATGAAATCATACAGCCTTGAAAAAAAGAAAGAAAGATTTCTAATTCTTATTGTTACTATTAATAATAAGCTCAGTAGAGGATCTTTACAGACTGATGTGATTTGAAGACAGATTACAAAATATCACTAAAACACACAAACACAAATACACACACACACATACACAAACACATCTGAGATACACTTAAAAACTATTGGCTCTTCCACAAATGACTAGATATCAAACAGTATACTACACGACGAGCAGTTGGTTATCAGTTGGTTTCAGTTTCAGTTGGTTCAGTTTTCTAGTTTGGTTCAGTTCTGATGTGAAGGTTTTGTAAGGTTAACTTTTACCTGTTGGTTGTACTGGGTGCGGGTGGGCGGCACGTCATAGATGTCTTGGGTGGGTGGAAGGTGTCTAGGGACGTCATACTCATCCTGTTCATTTTTCCCTGTATCGTACACATATACTTGGCCAACCCGCGTGGGAACAACCACCTGAGAGAGAGAGAGAGAAAGAAAGAGAGAGAGAAAGAGAGTAGGTAAGATAATTGCATGGGTCGGTTTGAATTAATGACCCATTTTAGATTTGCTCTGGGATATTCTGAGATTTGTTAACTCACAGAGATAATGGAGACTAAAGGCTCTTATTAAATGATCTAAGCTGCCACGATGGCGCCATAACGACAGGTTAACACAGCAGACGCTACTACAACAAATCGGGGGTCCTGAAAGGTCACCGTGGGAACAGGGGTTGTCCTTTTGTCTGCCTGTTTGTGTTTTGCGCTTGTGTCAACCTTGTGAGCATGGGAAATGAAAACAACCTAGAGAAAAGCTATTCAGGAATGTGGAATATCGGAGCACCAGTGGCATCCTCAGCTTTGCTAGTATTTAAGGGTTGTAGCATTTGAAATCAGTGAATTTTTTTAATATATTGGTTTTGCTGGATGTAATTCAATGTGCTTTGTGACTTACATGGCACTCTTAATTCTGATTGGATGAGACATGTTCAAACTTGTGGGAAATTAATATGTACTGGAGACAAGGAAGTCATTTTTTTATTTAAAATTGGAAATAAACATACAGTTCTAAGATCTAAAAAAGTGTAAAGGAAAGATGATTGGGAAATATTTAATATTATATTCATATTACTATTTCTTGTTCACTGATCAAAAAAGCAAATTCATGACATTGACTATATGAACTCCCTTGTACAAAAGATGAGATATTTCACACAGGATGCTCTTAGGAACATCTTGCAAACGGGCCTGATGAAATGTGCTCTATTCACATAGTTTCATTATTTCCAGCTTGACAGCAATAACAGATGATTGCTGGCCTTCACTCATAACACTGGGCTAATGAGATAACTTGGGCTTTTATTCTCCTTCCCATTCTCTCTCTATCAGTTCACACCAGTCAGTGTCTATAGGAACACAGTGTGCCAGCCTTCATATGGGTGTCGCTTGTCGCATACTAAACAACATCATGAACACACACAACCAGCTAACAATTTTAGTTTGTAAGGTTTCCCTAACGTTTCCATTGAGTAACAAAAATGTAAAAATTTTATTTTCAATGTTCTAGGAATGTTCAAAATGTCAAGTTTTTTAGACATTGTATTAACGTTATTGCCTGATTATACGAATATTATGAGAACGTTCCCTGTTAGCTGGGAGTACATACACAGAGAGAGTGCTGAAGTGGTGGAGAAACTGGAAAAAATATAGATTTAAATTTAGAGTTAAATAAGGGTCTACATTATTTGTTTTTGTTATATTCGTTTTAATGTATGTGGATTTAAATACAATTTACAAAAATAATAGTATATAATTAGTGTGCTTTATTCATTAATTTATTAAAAATTAACAAATAAAACATAAACCTAAACTGTCCTAAATGGACAGTATTTGTTTATTTTTGGGGTGAAATATAACTTGCACATGTTTTTGAGACATTGAGAGATGTGCAGTCCACCTCAGGTCTAGAGATCTGCACTCAACAGAGTTTAGATTCAGTCCCTATCAAAACAAATCAGCACGAGTCTTCCCTTATTGTCAGAGGCCAAAGCCACTGATTATCCACACAGACTCCAATGGAGCTTTTCTTTGTAAGCGTTGATGTTTTGTTAGATTAAATCTAGTGCCTATGGCAACCAGGCACAAGAGGCGACAAGGAAAGCACAATGGACAGAGCAAGCGTGTGCATATAAAAGGCTCTTAAAGGAACTGTACTGTCTGCCCAACGTTTTGTAGCATTTGCCATGCATGAAAGCTGCTAAATAAAAAGCAGGGAAAGAAATGAGTTGCTGGGCTAATGAAAATTGCAAAGGTCCTGTATTAATATTTATTCTCCCACTCACACAGACTGCCACTTTATGTGACATCCCCTGCTAAACATCCAATTAAGCTGTTCTCATTAAACAAAGCTGGCAATCTGTCACTGTTAATACTCTTCTTTCTTTCTTTCTTTCTTTCTTTCTTTCTTTCTTTCTTTCTTTCACCTTCTGCCTGATTCACCCCCCTTTTTTTGTACAAATGGCAGTGCAAAATCGATGCTAAATTATTTAAGGTTTTTGTGCCTGTGTGGTAAAGGTGTGATATTGGGAAAATCCTGACACGTCAGAACCTCGGCTCGTGACCTTTCTCTCTGACGTTGCTGTGGTAAACGGCTGCATTCTCCACGCTGCTGTACACACTTTCACACACATTAAGACCGCAGGTGTTTTATCTGACACATACACACAACCATGACCTCTGTGACACACACACACTGCATTTTCACTTAGCCACACACACTGTAATAAAGGTGAATCTTTTCAATTTGAATGAACATTTGCATATTCTTACATAAACCCCAGGGGTTTTTACTTTTTCAGTGTTAGCACTGTTACTAATGGGCTAAAGAATTATTAGCACAAATTAAAAATTGCTTAACTATTTAATTAGTTATTCTCTATAGCTTGCGACTACAGCGACTATTCTGTGTGGCTATTCTATACATGTTATAATTTTGCTTTTGTGTGCTCTTTTTCATTTGCAAAGCTGCTGTGCAACAATGCAACATGGTAAATGTGCTATATAAAAAAATCTGAAATGAATTTTATTCCTCAGAAGTGCTCTTTGCCTCTCTCTCTCTCTCTCCCTCAAACATTGATTGGTCAAAACAGCATTGCACAACAAAGTAATAGTTATGATGCATAACTATGATTGTGTACAGGTCATGTACTATATTGACATCGACACAGTCCACCCCCTACATTTTTCTTTCTAAATGTGCTCTCAGACTTGTGCTTAGCCTTAAGTAATAGTCACTCCATTGCACTGAGAGTCTCAGAAGGACCAGTCGTAAACTAACATCAATCAATAGTGTAAATTATCAATGAGCGCTGCCCTGGGGAACAGGGATGGGCACATATGGTGGACTGCCATCATCCAGCCCTCATCAATACAGCTGAAAGGCTTTGGTCATAGACCTTGGGTGTGTCCAAGCCTCCAGCTGTCACAACAATCTTTTGGGGTGGGGCTAAGTGCCTGTAATGATGATGTCACAAAGAGAAAAACAGTCCCCGGTGTGGATGGAAACAATGGGGAGCGGTGACCGGCTGACTGCATTGCCCCACTCCATGACAGCTGACTAGAAGTCAAAATCACAGCAGCTACACGGCCATTAGGTTCAGCCCTGAAGAGAGGGACAGATTGTAAAGACCGCTTTACAAAAGCCCACGTACCCCCCGCTGCAGCGACGAGCTGTGACCTCCTTACCCCAGCTGACACAATGACACATGCCAGAACTCTAAAGAGCTCAGCCCAGAGTCTGCCGAAGACATTCCCAGCTAAGAGGGAACATTCTGGCATTTTACCATTTTACTTAATGGTAACGTTAGGAAAACATTCTTACAACCTAAAATTGTTAGCTGAGTTCCAACCAGGCCTGGCTCTCTGCACCATTGCTCTTGCGCTTGCCAGCTATGGCTGAAGACCTGCTGCTGAAGATCCTGGGAGACCACAGAGAGTGCTGAGGATATTATTGGCTGCATTAAGTATGCATGCTTGAAATTAAAATCAGAGAGTATTTAATCATGACATTAAAAAAATAAAATGGATTTCCTCAAATAATTCCTCTTTTTGAGTTTTCTACTCAAAGTTCTTTGTCTGTTTCCAAGCTGGGCTGTACACATTTTTGGACTCTAGCTCTTAAAAACATCATGCTGAGATTTTCCACCAAAGCTCTTTAAAATTCCCTTGTTTTTTCATCCTCCCTGTTTTTCTTTCAGTCTTCTTTCAGTCAAATATTGCAGGTCAGAGGTCACAATGCATTACTCACAGCAACATAATTATTTTAACTTAACAAAGCAGAAATACAAAGTAATGTTGAATAAGTGATATGATAAACATAACCTCATCCAGTCTCATTCCACACATTCATTCAGAAGAGCTTTCCAAACTTTCCTACAGAACATTAACAGTGCCAAATTATCCCAAAAATGCTTCTAATTTAAGGTTATTTTAGTTTAGGAAAGTCAGACTTGGTAAAGTTGACCCTCAGAGCTTGGCTTTTATTCAATGCAGTCTGTGCCATGAATACCTCAGTCCAGAGACTAAAGCATAATGAGGCATAACTTTACACCCACTACACTCACACAAACTCTTTCTCTATTTAAGTGGTCATGCATAAGAATTACCCCTTTAACCCCCTACCACTGCTCTCATGTTGGCCATCTGTGGGGCAAGATTGAGTGTGGAGGGGGCTGCAGGTCAGCTGTCTATATGTGTGTGTGAATTTTTTATTGGTTTAAATCAATATTTATAAATGTTTTTGAATTAACGTTGCTTGACACTGTATTTTATATATTTCTACACAGGGTGGGTGGGGGCAGTGACATAATTGCCACCATGCAACATATGGGAACATGTGCTCTTCCCGCTAGGCATTGGTATTCATTAATGCTAATGCTAAAGATCTCGCACACCCTCAGTGTGTTGACTTGTTCTGATGCTGGTTTGAGTGACCTGTAATTTGACCTCTGCTTCAAAGTCTGTGCCTTGATGGGTCTAT
>JAZGTK010001534.1:0-29271 GCA_036877625.1 Ambastaia sidthimunki | reverse complement strand
GCACACAGTGCCAAAGCTACCAGTACCTGGTTTAAGGACCATGGTATCCCTGTTCTTAATTGGCCAGCAAACTCGCCTGACCTTAACCCCATAGAAAATCTATAGGGTATTGTGAAGAGGAAGATGCGATTTGCCAGACCCAGCAATGCAGAAGAGCTGAAGGCCACTATCAGAGCAACCTGGGCTCTCCTAACACCTGAGCAGTGCCACAGACTGATCGAGTACATGCCACGTCGCATTGCTGCAGTAATTCAGGCAAAAGGAGCCCCAACTAAGTATTGAGTGCTGTACATGCTCATACTTTTCATGTTCATACTTTTCAGTTGGCCAAGATTTCTAAAAATCCTTTCTTTGTATTGGATCAGATGACCCCTATAATTCTGGTAGTTACATTCATTTAAATCACCATTCCAAATTAATGCATTGGCCTCACTGATAAGAGCATGAGCATGCAGCTCATGCTCTTAGAATATATATACACACAGAGCATGCAGCACTTAGAGTATACAGAGAGCTATATATTATTATTTTTTTTTTTCAAGAGCATAGTTGCCACTTGTTGCCAAGTGCTCTGTTATATTTGTTGAAAAGCTACATTATACATCCCAGCAACCAAGTGTCGATGTTGCTATGTTTTCAGTAATTAAAATAATATCTTGAATATTAGTAGAGAGACACTGCAGCGATACATAAATTTACATAGTCATTCACACATGCATAACACAGTCTTTCTCAATAATCCATTCAAATTTATTTAAATAAATGTACTCTTACCACAATACTTTATTTCTGTGTCTGTGTCATAATTGTAGATCTAATGACCCTTTGCCAAAATAACTAGTGAAAGTGACATTATTTTAAACCTTTCAGTCAAATCGTGTGTGGCAAAAATGTGACCATAGTATATACAGGAAAATCCACAACTAGGTGTGCATTACGCAAATTTGCAAAGCATGGTCCTTTGCCTCAATATTATACATTAAAATCATCTAATCACAATTTAGGGACAAAACAACATATGTAGTATTCAAAGTTACTAAAAATATTGTGACTTTAGGTTTGTCAAATGTTAGTCAAAAATGCCCATATTTATTGTTATGAACCACACCTGTTGTACTTCATACTAAGCATTACTTTGGGACCAGTTGGTAAAAAATAATGGCAAAACATGGCAGGGAAAAATAATTTAGTTATAAGAAAAAAGGTCTGACATAATTTGTTTACAGATGACACTTTGTTTGGTATTTTGTTTTCGAATGCAGGTAAATTCATAGAGTGCAAGTGTCAAATTTCTTTTTTGACATACAAAAGGAAAATCACATTGACACAATTTAAAATGCAATTTTTGACACGACTCGCTCGTGCCCAAGTTGTGTTTTGTTCTGTTTGACCTCTAGGGGTCAGTGTTGGTATGTTTTGGTTTTCCTTCATTATTGTTTACGTTGTGTCAGCTGTGCGCAGACTGATTGCCCTGTCACTAGCGTTTACATGGACACTAATAATCCGATTGTAATTGGACTAGAAGCACAATCAGATTTAAAAAGTCACATGTAAACACGTCAATCGGAATGAATTGGCCAAAACCGATTAAAATTTCATTCGAATCGTATGGGATGGTTTAAACCGTTTCTAATCCGATGGAGAGGACACGTAAACACTTCATCGGTTTGAAAATTAAACCAGATAGTTCTGCGCATGTGCAATGACATACAAATCACGTAATGACGTAGACGTACGGCTGATTGTTGTTGTGGAAGGTAAGATGGCGTGTACTAAGCAAAACTGGCCTATAGCAGAAACTACGTTATTGCTTAATATTTTAAAAGACGAAAACATAGTTGAACGACTCGACGGACGTAAGTCACGCAATAACGAGCTCTTCAAGCAGGTATTTGGTATTAAATCATATTAATAATTAATTGGCTTACCATAATTTGTGATCGACAACTGCTTGCAATACGTAAGACGGCCAGCCTTTCCGGTTTACAAAATCTTTGTACCCATCTGATGGAGGAAGGCTTGGTATATGTGTGCTGTCTATAAGTCCCATTATTTGAGGAATGTTGTGCATTTCCTGAAACCTCCGGGCGATCTCCACTGCTTCTTCCTCATATGGGACTCAGATCAGCTGCTTTATCGGCCCTCTCACCATGCCCTTACAGAAAATGTAAACGAATTTCTTGACCGTGCTCTTATGGACGCCAAATTGATTGGAGATCACACGGTATTCTGCACAGCTGCCGAGTTTATATAGTACAATTGCGACTCGCATCGTCAGCGGTATTGGGGCTCTGACTGTAGCCTCATCAGGTGCCATGTACCCCTCCACCACTGAGCATAGTGTCATAAATGACTGGTGTGTCATTCTAAAATTCTCCTTCCACTCCTCGTCTGTGAAGTGGTGTAAGACGACGTTGTCCCACCAGTCCTTGCTTCGGACTCTTATCCAAAGACGCCTTGTTATGGGCTCGGGAAAGGGCATTTTAATTGCTTTGTAAATACGCGCAGTACCGCACAAAACATCACACGCTCGTCGGCTTCTAATTAGCAGCTGATATAGGCAAATGTTAAGTCTGCTTTTTAAAACAAAAAAGAAGCAGTGGCAAGAAAGTGGCTGCATGTTGGAATGGTGGGAAACGTGTATTTGTGCACTGTGCGCATGTCAGAAAATCAAATCCGATTCTGTCATGTAAACGCGCACATCAACCCGATTACTTTATTCAGTGTTATTGTAAACACTCGTATTGTTGCTCGTGTTTAATCCTTGCCGTGCCTTGTCTTCGCTGTGTTTAGCCGTCGTTTTGTTTCTGTAAGTTTAGTTTGTTTCTGGGAGATATTTCCCTGTGTTTTTGTTTCCAGTTTTGTTAGTTGTATTTGCTACTTTGTTTCCTTTTGTGAATCTAGTTCCGTTTATGTTTTTGTAGTACCATTCTCCCTCGCTTCGAAAGGAAAGTTCACACAAGAAAAAATTAAGGAGTGTCACAAGTCGATCACAGCGTTCACAGTCAAAGGGTTCCACCTCTTTTCTGTTGTGGAGTCATCATCGTTTAGGTAGGTTACATTATAGGGAAACTCTGTTTAAAGAAAATTTAAACCAGCCTATTAGCAATGTTTTTTTTATTGCCAGGGAGATGACAAAAACACTCAACCCGAAGTACACACCCCCTTCCAGGATTAACTTGTCCAACATCTTAATCCCTGCATGGTACAAGGTAAAAAAGGCAAACTTAATAACGGCCTACAATTATAAAGTGATAAAAAGCCTACAATTCATAAAGCTAGGTTGCTTTGCCCATACACTTAATCTTGGAGCTCAGAGTGTCCATTCAGTGGCATCAGTGGCAAAATGGACAGCAAAGATCCAGAACATTGTTTGGATGAAGAGGTCATCTATGGCAAAGACTGTCTTTACCAGCATCGTATTATGTACATTATAAAAATGTATATAGTATGTAAATAGAATCTTGAAGTGTATAAAGTTTAACATTTAACAAATTTAATCTACATTTCATCTCACCCATGCTTCTGTATTGAATTTGCCTCAACACTTAACACGTAAAAACCCGCAGGAATTCCCTCTCCTTGATGATAGAACGGTTTCTTGAACAGTACCCTGCTATTCAGGCAGCCAGCCTGGATGAGCGTTTGAGAAAGCCGATAGAGACTGGTAAGCAAGAATAGTTCTTTGCTATAAGTGATATAGCTTATGAAGGTGAAAACTTGCCTAAGCTTCTTTGCCTTCTTTTTTTATTCAGACTTGCTCGGCTGACTGAAGATTTCAGAAAGGGAGAAGAGTTTGTCCATCTGATGAGAATTTTATACACATCTACACTCTGCGTTTCTTCTGAAAAGAGCCCTACATGTGGTCAGATCCTACCAATTCTTCAAAAGCTTGAAAAACACTTCACAGTTGTAGCGGAAGACAGTGATTTTTTTTGTCCAACATTAAGCAGGCTGTCTAGGAAAACCTGTCCAAGCGATATCAGGTAAATACGATTTTTAAAGAAGGAAAGAAAAAAAAGAATAATAATATGCTTGCTTGATGTCTTTGTTGTTTTTAATAAATATTTGTCTTATAGAGGGATGACATCAGAAGCTTTCTTGAGAAGGCCACTGCATTGGACCCACGCTTTAAACACAAAGTTGAAGACAGCAGCACTGTGTGGATCCGCATAAAAGAAAAGCTTTGAAAAAAAAGCAGGTGAAAACTGATGTTTACACATAATATGTTGGTCTAATATCCTCAGTTATGACAAAATACATACCTGTCTAAATCTTAATTGCACTGTCTCTAGTCAACGGTGGATTGTGAAGAAGGGATTACAATGCAGTCAAATGAGGAGAGAAGAAAACAAAGAGAGAATGACATCACAGACAAGGGGGGCAGTGAGAAAGAGGATGATAATGTAAGTATATAGTAAAAAAGCTCAAATTATGTGTTAACTAAAATCTTTAAAAAAAATTGTGTATTTATGATCTTTAGTATCCTCTTATTGTTATAAGTAATACTACTGTACTCTCTCTGTAGCCACCTGAGAGCCAAAATATCCCCATTGGAGGAGCTTTTTGCAGCAGATGACAAACTGAAAATGAAATCCACAGAGAGCACAACATTGTCCATTGACAACAAAGTGGATGCAGAGCTGAAGTTGTACCAAGCCATGCCACCTACAATGACATCTGATGAGCCTGCTGCGTGGTGGTGGAAACAGAAAAACGCATCCTTTCCTGTCAGATCTTGCCACGTCATATTTATGTGTGCAGGCTTCTTCAACCCCAAGTGAAAGGGTTTTTTCCACTGCTGGAGATGCTATTTGCCCCGGAAGATCTCATATACTCCCAGAAAAGGCTGATATGTTGATTTTTCTAAATAAAAATTGCTAAGCACTGGTGATAACTTTAGCAAACCCATACAAGCCCTTGCACTCTTAAAAACAAGAACTATGCACTTTTAGTTGCAACCAACAAGTGTTGTGTATTTTAATTTAACTAAGTTTTTTGAACTTGTGTAGCTGAGCAGCTCAGTTCTTATGTAGCCTAGTGCTGTTTTTTGTTTGTTATATGAGCTGAAACTAATTGCACAGAAAATAAACATGTTTGATATTTTAATGTTTGACTTTTGTTGTTGTTGTTGTTTTTTACTACATTGGAATCGAAACTGGGAATCGATAAGAATCGAAATCGATAAAATTCAAATGATACCCAACCCTACTTGCGTTCCTTTCCTAGTACCCACTGTCGGTGCGAATGCAACCCTTTAAATGGTACTGGGAAGTAGTTTGCGCAAAATCATCCCAGTACTTTAGTACTGTACTTTTAGTTCTGGAACTAAAGCAGTGTGAAAGGGGCTAATTACTGATGACCAATACTGTGACCTTAAATGCAGAGTGTGGAGTGTAAGTCAGACAAGTCCTTAGTAAAATGTTTACTATCATTTTGCACAGGGTAAGTGAAATATAAAAATCTGTGTTTAGTCCTAAAATTTCACAATCAGTGCTACACTGCGATGATGATTCTACATAATATTTGTTCAAAGGCCCAGTGATTGTTACGTCCCCCTGTGAATTGACGTTTTGGTTTCTCCCATGTTTATCTCTGTATTTGGTTTTTCCTGTTCTTGTTAAGTTTATTCCCTTTACGTGTCTTTGTTTAACTGGTTTACTATTTAAGTTGGTTTCAGTCTACTTGTCTCGGCTGTCTTCCTCCTTTTACAGGAGTCTATTACCTATGAGGAAGTCAACAAAGCAGACATCATGCTTCTTGAATTTGTCATTAAATTTCAGTTACTTTATAGAGAAACAGCCATGACTTTCAATGTACATCTTCTCACTCACCTTGCAAAGTCGGTGAAACTGTGGAGTCCATTGTGGGCACACTCCGCTTTTGTCTTTGAAAGTGCAAACGGCACTCTGTTGAAGATGGTCCATGGAACCAAATGCGTTGCTGTTCAGATTTTAAACAAGTTTCTGCTGCATAAAGCCTTGGCATGCTTTGCAGCAAAACATTTGATCAGGGAACGAGAGTGCAGAAATGCCTGCATTGGCAGGAAACCACCGTTTTAGACAGTGGCACAACTAAACTGTTAGGAGATGAGAAGATAAATGCCTTCATCTCAGCAGAGAGACAAGTGCCAGAAACTGTACTGATACACAATAGGATGGTACATAAAGGTCTGATTTACACCAGCACGGCCTACTGTCTGCTAAGAGAAGAAGGGAGAGCTTAATTCAATTAACAAATGGATGCCATGGTGAAATACAGAACATTTTGTCATTTACAGCAAAAGTGGGGACAGAAATTGCTCTGTTCTTCAAGAGGTTTGATTCGCAGCACATCTTCACACTTCGCACTAATATGTGGCACAAAACTCTGGTTTTGTGCCACATATTAAACTCACCACAGACAGTCACTCCCCTTTGCAAATGGTCCCATTAAACAGCATCAGACATAACATGTTTTAACAACTTTTCTCAGATAATATCTTTATTTGTGACTTTCCAAACTCATATGAGAGAGATTAAAGCAGTGCAGAAAGTGTAGGTTTTGTGTGTTGGGGTGGGGGGTGGTGTGAGAGAATAGGTTATATAAAATGGTTATTTATTATATAAAGACTGTATGTTTCATTTGTATTTTGTGTTAAAGATTATTCAATACCAAAACACTTGTTAAAAACAAAACAGCTGACTTGGTCATACAATTTAGGTGAATGTATTTCTTCAGACAATAATGTAATCTGATTTGAGTCAGGGTATGCTACAGATTTATACTATAATTTATTTGTGAAACCACTTTATTAATTAATGTATTAATTTATTTGTGAAACCAATTTTGTTTTAGGCTCTTCTCAGATATATTATTATCATTAACAACTACAATAATTTAAGCTGTATCATTTAGCCTGCCTGACTATGATACTAAACTTACCTTGAATTTAACCTTGTCAGTAAGTGAAACAAACTGATTAATTTGTAATTGGGTCAAATGGACACCAGCTTGGCTTAAACTTCCATCTTAAACCAGCTACTTCCAGCTAAAACCAGCCTGGCCAGGCTGGGAGACCAGATAAAACCAGCCACTTCCAGCTTAAACCAGCCAACCAGCAGTACAGCTATGTACAACATAGCAACAGGCTTTACATAACATCCAGTCTAAAACACCAAAAATATAAAACCATGTTGAATTTTCAGTAAATGTGTAGTATTTCAGGCGCTTAGGCTTTTTAAATATAGCTCTTCTTAGCACCATTTAACTAGTTAAATGTAATTTGGCACTGTTTTGCATTGAATGTTATTCATCCAATATTCTCATTTTTCTATGTGTTTTAAACAATTAATGTTAATTTAGTTGAAATGTAACACTGCACATGTCAAACTGTTTTTCTTTTTTCTTAGGTTTGGAATGCAGTGCAAGTTTTGCCAATTTGCCCACAGTAGCAGAGAGGTCCTCTTGAAACACTACAGTGTTAACAGTTGTGCTACTTGATTGTTCTAGCACATGTGTTGAAACTCTGAAGCATTGTTTATTGCTGCAGCATTTTAAGAGTTATTCTGGCACAAGATTAAAGAATTAAGATTGTTGCCTCTTTTTTGCCTTTTTTTTAATATTTATTTTATTTACTTTTTTGTTGACTGCTGACAGAACGTGTCAGTTGGCAGAATTGTAAAATACATATTTTTCTGTAAAAATGCCAGTCTTTTGTATTGTTTACAGTATGGTTTGCAGTCCCTGTGTTTGATTTTTAAAGTGAAGGCCATACATAAATCTGTGGGAGAGGTTTGGATGCAAGATTTAAAGCTGTAAATTAAAAGATGAAAATTAAGTTGAACCAACTTAAACATTTAAGGTAAAGCAGCTGCAAAGCTTTTTTGAGTTTACTGAACTTCAGGTCTGTAGTTATCCCTACTAATTTCTTAAAGTTCACTCAACCCCATTTTTAATAAATTAACGATGACTATACAAATAAATTAATGATGACTAGTTAGATGTACTTACTGAGGAAGGTATACCTAACTTAAAAAGATATAGCACACTAAGAACAGTTTGAATGTCAATGAAAAGTGTGGTGCATGTTGCTGAAGGAGTAGTTACCGTCCAAAAATGGGGGTCTCAGAACAAGAATAACAGATTTAAATAGTTGTCTTTGTCAAATCAACATAACGTTTAAATCTAACAAGTTAAAGAATATTTTACCTGATCTTTATTAAATCTGAAATAAAGGAACCTCTTCACATTTTAAACTTTCAGTCAAATGTTGTGTGTGAAGAAATATTTGACCTCAAATTGTCCTCTTTGAGGTCATGTGCAACTTTCTGAAAAATATAATTTAGTTTTTATCTATTCATGCATATATTGCTACACAAAAACCAAATTGCATATAACTGATATTAAGGTAAACACGTATCTGTTAAAATAATTTACTTATTTCTGATACTTTGGTAGTAGCAAGTAAAAATTAGATTAGATTAGATTTAACTTTATTGTCATTACACATGTACAAGTACAGAGCAACGAAATGCAGTTGCTCTGCAGTTGCCCTGCATGCAATGTGCTGTACCATGCAGGGCCCTGGTATTGCAGGTGTAGAACTCTATGTAACTAATTATAAAAATATTTATTAAAATATTTGTTATTAAAAAGAATGACACAAAAAATTATTTACCACCAGTGGTCATTTACCACTTTTACACAACAGACAACAAAATAACATGGAATAGCTTGATATAATTGTTGTCTGCATAACTTTAAGTTACCTAGATGGTAAAGTTTGAGGACAAATGATTTTGTGTATTTACCTTTATGTCAGTTTCATGTAACAATAAGTGTAGTCTAGGAAAGGAAAATTAAGTCCTTATACATTATCTGATTTTTTTAACAGACAATATCAATGCAACCACATTCCATCACTTTGTTAACAACTTAGTTTCACTCAATTTTGAGATTTAGTTTTAAATTTCTGCATCTCCATGTTCTTCCTCTGAACTAATCTGATAAAAGGATTGCATCATTTATATGTTATTTTAAACCTTGCTTGATAATAATACAGCTTAAATTCAATGTTTGTACCATGACAATGTCATCCTGTTTATCAGCAGAGGCTTTTAGGGGGAAACTCACAATAACACAAATAATTTTTAGATGTAGGCTGACAACAGAGAGTCAACAGAGAGGATATCATCCAATGTGTCTGCACCATTGTTTTACCAGCCAAACCAGAAGAAACAATACACTGTTTTAACAAGCACTTTTGTATAATCAATTCTGTTTTTGTATATATTATCCGTATTGTTTTTTTCCTATTTGCCTTTTTCTGGACCATGGAGAAGTGTAAATGCTTTCCATTGTGGATCGTAGTATTTTGCCTTTATTTTCTTTTCCCTTTGTTTCTGCCATTTCTCCTTCTGCTTTTGGTTCACCACACATTCTACCAGAGATGAACATATACATAATTTGTATGAAATCTCCAGGCCATCTATGGAAACAATCTATATTGTTTTTTAACACAATTCATTTTGTTGTTCGGAACCAGTTTGCCTCTTGTGTGTTTGTGTCTCTGTGTTTTTCCAAATGTTTTAACATAATGCCTGTTCACAGTGGCAGTGTTGCCAAGTATGGCTTTAGTATGTCACTCAGCCTTGGGCAGCAGAATGGGTTATTTAGAGCATACACTGCACCACTGCCCTGTCTGTTCTGTATCTCCTGTAATGTTTTTTCAAAATGTTTTGCCATTCCAATTTGGTGTGCAACAGTTTCACTGAGAGTGTGGCACATATGTGAATATTATTTATATGTGAATATGTGTGTAAATGTACAAGGTTTTCCTTCCATACATACTTTAAAGCATTGTTGTAGGTACTTATGGATGTTTGTCTGACAGAAGGTCTATATGGTTGCATGGATGATTGCCCAGCTAAAATAATTTTCAACATTTTTGTGGTTGAAGGCTTCATGTACATGAAGTCCCAGAAAAAAGGCAGGTCAACCAGTGTTGAATTGTCTTTTTTCAATTGACGTTGGTCTGTTGACAGCATCTCAGCTACAGCAACAGTTGTGCATGGTGTGGTGGATTGAACTTTACAGCAAAGCACATAGTACAATACACTTTTGCAACAGTGTGGTTTTGCTACAATAGATCCTGTGGCATCTAGATACAGAAAAAGTTTTATGTTTTTCTGGAAGTCAGCTGAAGTTGTGTCACAGTGTACATGTGAGCTATAAATAGTGAAGATACCACAAATTGCAGGTACTGATGCTTCAGTGGTGCAAATTGTTGGTAGAGGTCCTGGGACTCTTTTTAGACAATCTAGTAGTTGATGTACTTTTATACGATTTTCTAGTTTTTTTTATTTAAGATTTGTAATACCATTAACAGGGTAACCTGATTTGAATTTCCCAAAAGCAGTTTTTCCTCATCTGCTGCAGCAATATTTTGGTTATGAACATGCATTGGGTTTGAGGTTTTCTTTCTCAAAAGCTGTACTTTTTGCAAACTGCAAATGTGACACCCCCCTAGCAATGGCCTGTAAATTCACAGATCTAATTGCCCGTTTGAGGAAAATAATTTCTAATTTTATACAGCTAGTTCAAAATGCAGCAGCCAGAGTTCTTACAAGAATGAACAAGTATGACCACATTAGCCAGGTTCTGTCAATACTGCACTGGCTGCCCATCAAATATCATATAAACTTTAAAATTCTGCTGATCACCTACAAGGCCCTGAATGGTTTTCCTCAGTACATGAGCATGCTCCTCTTTTATTACAATCCTTAATGTTCACTGCGATTGGAAAATTCTGGTTGATAATAACCAGAATTTCTAAATCAAGCATGAGTGGTAGATCCTTTTCCGTTTTGTTTTTTTATTATTCAAGCAAAGAAAATAAAAGACAAACAAAAAATTTTTAAAAACAGAAAATCAAGATTTGAAAATAAAATCGAGTGTGTTCTCCTTTTTTTTTTAAATTTGAAACTTCTGCTTGCAAATCGAAAAGTTTTGCTTGCGAATCTGAGAGTTTTGCTTGCGAATTTAAGAGTTTTGCTTGCGAATCCAAAAGTTTTGCTTGCGAATCCAAAAGTTTTGTTTGCGAATCCAAAAGTTTTGCTTGCAAGATCAACCAAACATAATGGGCGGAGGAGCTACACGAGCAGAAGGGTGGATTTCTATTGGTACCTTGCTTTGGATTGACAGTGTGGGTGGTGCCTTGTCCTCCCGCCCCCTTGAACACAGTGGGAACCGCTGTCTGTGGGTAGTGGGATATTGGAAGGTAAGGCGCTTCCTTCACGAAATCGTTTGAAATTTAGGACAGCAAGATCATAATTTGTATTGTAATGATTTTTAATATCAGTTTTTCTCTTTGTCAGTGGCATGTAGAATACAGTGGTATGTTTTGTACAGAAAAGACAATTGACCTGCGGGCTAATGCTAGTGACAGTACACTACAAATCGCAGGTACCAGAGCAGATTCTATGTGTCAAATTAAAAGCCCAGATCTGCCCTGCTAGCCATGTTTTGTAGTTCTTACTATATCAGCGGCCTAGCTTGCTCTTTTCGGAAAGTATTTTCGTCATTTTTATTCCAAATGGAAAGTATGTTAAGCCCTCTATTAACAAGATCGAGGTTGAAACCGCCACGTAGGTAACATCACTAGCAGTAGCACGCGGGTCTGTACAACACAGACACCTACTGCATTCTGCATACCATTGACAAAGAGAAAAACTGATATTAAAAATCATTACAATACAACTTATGATCTTGCTGTCCTGAATTTTAAACGATTTCGTGAAGAGAGCAACTTACGTTTCAATTTTCACTACCTACACTAAAAAAATTACTCATTGAATGTATAAAATTTAAGTAAGTGGCTGCACGAAATTGAATCTAAATAGATAAATATATTTAGTTGAACTTAGTAAACTGTTTTTAGTTACATTAGCTCAATTAAATTGAGTTGAATTGAGTATATTCCACCCTTATTTATTCATGTTAATTATAATTAAATTATTTACAAATATGTAACTAAATGTATGGTTTGTAAATTATCTAGCTTAATTTACTAGTTACAGTGGTATTTAATTAACCATATGAGAGGCCATTGAATGCCTTTCAAATACACACAAAAATGTCACAATAAAATAACTTTAATGACTTTATTGTTATCAAGTAAACATGTCCAATAACCTTTATTGTGGGTAAAACAAACAAACAAAAAAAGGTACAACATCTGTAGAAATGTTAAAACTAGCATTTAAAAAGGCACGTTTTACTTGAAAACTTCCATTGTTACAATTGGCTACACAAGTAACCAGCCACAATACACTTTTAATGAGCATCCAGATCTTACTTAAATGTAAATAAGTTTTACTGTAAGTGATCACGTGTGGAAACAAACATTAACTTATTACACATTAGTCAGCATAGCTGTAAGGTCTTTACCAAAACCTTAGGATCCACCGAAAGGTCTCTGTTCTGCCCTAAGAGAAAGATAGAACACATCAAGTGAGCACACATAATGTTAGTTTGATATATATATATATACAGTATATTATAAACTTTACCGATGGGAAAAAACATAGCAAATTCGCCACATAGTTAAAGAAAACATTACAGCGTGAGCGCGCACACACATTGACTGATCAAGTACAATACTGCAATACTGCATGGATACTCAAAACACAAGTCTTTAGGTTTTTCGGTGACAGCGCATTTGGTTGATCTTGCAAGCAAAACTTTTAGATTAGCAAGCAAAACTTTTCGACTCACAAGCAAAACTTTTCGATTCGCAAGCAAAACTTTTTAAATTGCAAGCAGAAGTTTCAGATTTGAAATTAAAAAAGGAGAACACAATCGATTTTTATTTTTAAATCTTGATTTTCTGTTTTTAAAACTATTTTTTGTTTGTCATTTTTTCTTTGCATTTATTTATTTGACAGACGCTTTTATCCAAAGCGACTTACAGTGAATTCTTTGCTTGAATAATAAAGAAACAAATGAGAACACAATCGATTTGTATTTTCAAATCTTGATTTTATGTTTTTAAAACTATTTTTTGTTTGTCTTTTTTTTCTTTGCTTGAATAATAAAAAAACAAAACTATCTCCATACACAATACATTGCACAAGAAGGATTTATAAAGGCTATATGAAGCATTGGCAATAACACCATAAAATAAACACAAAACATACAAAAAATACATACACATATTATACACAGTACAAATGTCTAAACATTGCACAATGTAAAAAAATGAAAGACAACCAAGAAAGAAATAAAACAGTAGAGGCTATAGGACTATAATTATATTGCTATATTTTATGATCAATAATAACAATTTACAGAATCCTAAGCTAAGTTAATTATCAGCAGTCTCCCAGTAAGCAAGCCAACGGGGTGACAGTGACAAGGAACCAAAACTCAAATGTTGTATAGATGGAGAAAAAACCTTGGGAGAAACCAGGCTCAACCAGGAGGGCCAGTTTTTCTCTGGCACAGCAAAGCTGCAATTAATAACTTTCTTGAATATAAACTGAGAGCTAGTAATACTGTTTTATAATTATATGTTGTTTTAATATATAGTTATATATTAAATATATAATTATATATTGCCATCTCCCTGTTACAGAGGAGGCTCCCGCACTGCCTCCTCTGCTCCACCAGAGGGAACCTTCCCCTGAATATTAATCTGGACTTTCGCACTTCAATTCCCATAATGCCACATACCTGGGGCTGTCCACTCCACTCATCTCACACCTGTCTCACATCAGTAATCAAGTCACCACTATATAAACTGTCTAGGAACTCATTGCGAAGTCTTGTTTTGCCCTGGTGAACAATTCTGAGCGTTTTCATTGTTGGATTACCTGTATATTTTTGCCTGTGTTTTTGACTCCCTGGTTGTTTGCTGCCTGCCTTTTTAACCCTTGCCTGTTTTACRGATTACTCTCTTGTCTGCTGCCTGCCTCGACCCCTTGCCTGTTTACGAATTACTCACTTGTCTGCTGCCTGCCTCGACCTCTTGCCTGTTTAACGATTACGTTTCTGAATGACCTTTTCTGTGGTTGTTTGCTGGTGTTTGTCCTTGCCTGTTACACACTTTTAATAAAGCTGCAAACAGATCCATCTGCCCCTGCGTTCTCATTACAGAAGACTTTGCCTAAACAGGATCCAGCGGAGATAGCCCAGCTGTCAGCTGAGCTATCCTCTCAGGCATCGCAGTTAGCCACCCACCAGTTCCAACTGAGTCGTCCCACGACTCTCACTGAAGAGTTAGTCAAGATGCTACAGGGAATGTGACTTGCATCTCCAGAGACAGCAACGATGGCTAACCCACTCACTAACCCAACACCACATCTAGCTTTCCCTGACAAGTTTGATGGCTGCCCAAGCAAATGTAAGGGATTTCTACTCCAATGCTCTTTGTTTGTTAATCAACCCCTTTTGTACCCCACAGATTCTAGTAGTATCGCTATTGGGCTACAGCTGTTTGACGAGCAGACGGGTCTACCTTCCCCAGCTGACGGAAGGAGTCCTGGCGAACAATTGCTGTCTCTTGCGCAAGGGAGAGAGACTGCTGCCGAGGACGCCCTCACATTCCGTACTCTCGCAGCGCAAACCGAGTGGATTGAGGACACGCTCAAGTTAATCTTCCGGAAGCGGCTGCGGCATGAACCGCAGGCTGAACTCGCTTGTCGGGATGAAGGTAAATAACTCATGGAGTACATTGACCTGGCTTTTCACATAGACAACCTGCTCAGATTTAGACCTCGTCGCCACATCTCGTTTCAGCCTATGTCTAAAACTGTGTCAAAAAGTTTCTTCTTCCGCTTCCAGTAATTTAATTGAACTCCCTGTATGCATTGTGGTTCATTAACACACCACCACCACTAATGCTTTGATTGACTCATTGATATTGATATTGCAACTTCATATCACAGCGATTAGTCCATCACCTCCAACTAACTCCTTGCCACTCATCCCTAACAGTGGAGGCCATAGATGGACACTCAGTTGGAGCTGGCTATAACGTCATAATCCCCTCGTTTCCTGGAGAGAATGGGAGATCCTACAGTGGGACAATTCCTGTCATGGTCAGTGCCTAGCCCGAGTTACCCGTAATCTAACCACTCCTTCTCCCCTAACTGAACAATCAGTCACCCAATCTAATATACCTTTCGTATATCAAGATCTGATTGAGGCCTTTAACAAAATTAAAGCAACCCAACTCCTGTGCACCATTCTGTTGATTGTGCCATAGATCTTCTCCCAGGTACCACGCCTCCTAAGGGTAGAATTTTCCATTGTCTCAGCCTGACTCTGAATATATGAAGGATTATATACATGAGGAACTGGCAAAAGGGGTTTATCCGACCATCTAACTCTCCCGCATCTGCAGGTTTCTTTTTTGTAAAGAAGAGAGACGGAGGGGTTACGTCCTTGCATAGGCTATGTAGCAAATGTGGGTATTTCATGAACATACCACGTTAAGCTCAAATGGGAAATACGTATAATTAAAAGGCGATTAACCATGTGGATTTTATAGTCTTTACCTGGTGCAGCAGAATTAATGAAACGACAAACCAGAGTACTCGTCCACCTAGTATTCAGCAGATCGCTCATCAACTCTAAAAAAAATGTTACTTTTCTGGCCTTGAAAAGCAAACACTCTTACTGTAACACAGTGCTGAGAGCAGGTAACAAGATTGAGGCAGTTTAAGTGTCGCCTCTGAGTGAGCAATAAACACAGAGACAATTCAACTGTGAATACAAATGTGAGTTTATTAACTACGCTATGGGGCACATACAAAATAACTAAACCAAACAACAAACACACATTAAACAAACAAATACAAAAAATGAAAAAGGTAAGAAAGGAGAGAAAAGGGGGAAGATAAAGAGTGGCAGAATTACAATCGGTTTATCCACTTCTGCATGAACCATCAGTTGAATCACCTTTAAAAAGGGGCTACGCTTAAACGCATCTATTAAGTAGCGAATCAGATACTTGCATTGAAATCAGTGCTGCCACAAGAGTCCATGTGTGCATGAGAGAAGATGCGAGCGAAGTTTGCTCTGTGTGATGGACTTTTAACCCTGAGTGTGGCTCATCCCTTGAGATGTGGCGGACACATGGAATGGTCCATACTTAGGCAGGAAAAAAGTTCTGGTTAGAACCACATTTGCATGTTTATGGGGGTCCTGGAAAGTTTGTGCATTATAACTGGGATTGTAATAACAGGAGTGTGGTTCAGATTATGCTACTGCATTATCCACCATCACTTGGGAAATTAAGAAAGGAGCATTTAAAGTATAAACATGACAAGGTTTAACACATGCTAACCATAATCTACACAGAAACATTAATACACACAGAAAACAGGTTGGAATATAACAATGTATATTATATATCAAGTAATATACATTGACGACATCTTGATCTATTCTAGAACTTTAGAAGAACACATATCAAATCAAATCACTTTATTGTCACATCACCATAGCACCTGTGCCTAGATGAGTGAAATTCTTGGGAGCGTGCTCCAGACAGTGCAGAGACAGTTTACATATAGACAGTACCTTTACATACAAACAAGGACAATTTACATATAGACAATACTAACATAACTGCAGATTTGTACAGATCTTGAACAATGTGTAATATACAAATGAGTAATATGATGAGTAATATACAATGGGTAATGTACAATATAACAATGTGTAATATACACAACCATATATTCAGTGCAATTCGGTGTATCACATGTCCGAGCAGTCATGCAACGCCTGATCAAACATCAACTTTATGCCAAGGAGAAGAAATGTAAATTCCATAGAACAAGCACAACATTTCTGGGTTGTCATTGGTCAAGAGGGTGTCACCATGGATGAAAACAAGGTTAGTGCTGTTCTCAATTGGCCTCAACCAAGAACAATTAAAGAACTCCAAAGATTTCTGGGTTTTGCCCAGAAATTTTCTCTAAAATTTTCTGGAACCCAGAATCAGAACACTTGTTTCAAGAACTAAAAGCCAGATTCACTACAGCCCCTATACTTCGACACCCTGAACCTGGACTTTCTTTCATAGTAGAGGTGGTCTAATACTTGAGTCAGGGCGGTTTTATCTCAGAGACATGGTCAACCTCCTAAGATGTTTTCCTTTGCCTTCTTTTCTAGGAAGCTAACCTCCGTGGAACGGTTACTGGCTGAAGGGGGCTAACCATTCCTTCACCATGTTAACTGACCACAAGAATTTGGAATACCTAAGATCAGCCAAACGTCTAAACCCCAGACAAGCCAGGTGGGCCATATTCTTTACCAAATTTAATTTCACTGTCACCTACAGGCCTGGATCCAAGAGTGTCAAAGCAGACTCTCTATCTCATCAGATGGAGGAGGAGAACGAGGCTCATGAACCAGTCTATACTTTCAGAAAAGGTATTATTATCCCCAGTTTAATGGGACATTATGACAGAGATTCGAACTCTCAACGAGCAGCAGCCTCCTCTTAATGATTGTCCTCCCCAAGTCACATTTGTCCCTGAGTCAGTAAGATTGCATATAATGAAGCAAATTTCACGAGAATCCCAGTTCCGGCCATCCTGGCATTACTGCAACCCTACAATTACTTAAGAATAAGTTCTGGTGGCCAAAAATGAACTCTGACACAGTGAAATTTGTCCAAGTTTGCGCTGTATGTCAAACCTCCAAGACCCCTAAACAGATTCCCGCTGGACTTCTTTAACCTCTGCCCACACCACAACACCCTTGGTCCCTAGATTGCACTAGATTTTATAACTCAGGGTACTGTATATACAGAACTTCTTAAGTTTAATTTAATACCTTTTACTACCTTTTTTAATACCTTCAAAATATTTTTTAATACCAGCACGACTTCAAGCTGCAACTGTAGTGGCCTAAATGAAATATCTTTCCAAATGGAATAACATATTGCATCACAATGTAACGTCGGTCATTATAACTTAACATCAACACTGGACTCAAAAACTGCCCACAGATATAAGAATAGAAATAAAGACAGAAGAGGAAGGAGACATCTTCTTCATAGATCATTAGTCAGTAAGTCTGATATGTGTGAGCAATCTAAAAAAGAGGTGACAGTGAAGTAAGCACAGGTGTTATTAAAATAAATTAAGCTGATACATTTAAGTAAAGCAGAGGGATTAATCAAGATGTCACAATAGGCCTTTGTCCATAGTTTTTAATCAATGTCAAAAAGTAACAATTGCATAACAATGTTGGACATTTGAATGAACAGCTACGCATCAAAATTTGAACCAAATTTCCAAGTGGTTTAATTTGGGCCTTGAAAAATAAAAAGAGGAAGCAACCAGATAATAATAAAGTGCAACTTTACACTGTAGTTATATAAGCATGTGACAGATTTCACTGCCTGTAACATTGGGCCTATGTTGACCAGTCATGTCTACTCATTTGGCACTTAGTATAATAATTTTGTCCACTTGGAGCAGTTCAGCTTTTTTGTTCTTGTGTCTTCTTCGAAGAGAGTTGGATTTTGTAATAAGTTAAGCCATCTTTGTTCCTGTCTTTCCCTCTGCAATCTCTGCAAACTTGTTGGCATCAACTTCAAGTAAATCGCACACAACATTGAGTACCCGCCGCTGGTTCCGGAGGTCCTCCAGTTCTTTCTCTGCTGCTTTCCTCTTTAGCTCTTGTGTGGCACTCTCCTTCTTTTTTTGTTCATTTTCCAGGTATAGCCTGTAATGTGACCTCGCTGAAGCAGCAGAGCCCAGGAGCTCCTTGGTAAGAGGAACTTTTAGAATGCCACCACAGCTAATTACCTCATCGTAGATTAATCTGAGGGCTTCAAGAGATTCGTCAGGCAGGTTGCACATTTCTACCTCCTTGTTCACTGAGAAGCCTCTCTCCACTGTGGCTTGTCCATGGCACAGGAGGAGAACACTTTGGCAGAACTTTAGCAGGTCAGGGTGGAACGTGCAGAGTTTGGAGTGGAGAAAGACATTCAGACGCTGACTCAGGGGTTGAAAGGACACAAATTCTTCTTCTCTGCTCTCAACAGAGAGAAAGGATGTGAATTGCTGAATGATGACATCATCTACAATATTGAAAGGAAAATTAAGATATATTCATGTCATTAATACATTCCAGTCAACTACTTCATCCATTTGACAAAGTACATACACCACAGATACACATAACAGTATCTATATAGAGAGCTATGAGTGCATAGATTTTTTCCAGATCTTAATAGTTTAATTTGGCATTTAAAAAAACAAGACATTTTCACACTTCTCAGAGTAAAAAGGCACAAACCACAAATGAGATTCCTAGCACAAGACCTTAATCAACTTAAATAACCTATCCACTTCTACTGTCCCTATACAATATTTTCTTACCAGCTGCAATGCCACCTGCCAGTTGCTTTCCCGGGATGAATGTCTGCACTAAATTCTTCATGTGAGTGATGCACCACTCAGGGTCCCTGTTCATCCTTGCAGGATCCAAACAGGCAATCTGCCTAACCACAGGGAATTTTAAGGGGCATTTGTCCTACAGTTTTTTAACAACCGTAACAAGGCACTGCAAATATTCTCTCCTGAAGTTTAGAACAGAGAGTTCCCCTATCTTGTTTCCTGGTTTGCCCAGAAGTGCCTATTAAACATTAAGGAACATTCACGTCAATGCTTAGAAAGGAAATATTTGCACGTCAATGCTTAGAAAGTAGGGCTGCATGATATTGAAGAAAAGTGTGATATGCACTAACTCATTAAATAATGCCATATTCGATATGCGATTCGATAATGCTTAAAGTGAGTAAAATAAACTTAAATTACCTTTAAAATATATTTAAAATTATGTAACTTACTTGTTTTACACTCTTTTTGCTGCAGTGTTTCACTATACCATAAGAAGTGTTATTTTAACATCAGTATAAACCACAGGACTTAGGGGTTGAGGTTATCCTACATTAGAGTTATTTAACAACAGAAACTGAATAATCAAACATAAAAAATAAACACTGCTTAGTTTTCACTGTATTAATTAAATATATGCTGATTCTTATTAAAGCTACAAAAGTTATTTAGCCAATAACAGTCTTTTATTCATGACCCCAGTTATTGCAAGCCATTGCGATATGCATATCGCGATATATACATTTGCGATATTTAGGTAATTTCAATATGTTGTGCAGCCCTGTTAGAAAGGAAATGTTTGCATAACTTCTTATGATGATAATTGTAATATAATGAACAAATTATATTTGCTGGTTGATTTGTGCAGGCTTCACAATTCACACATGCACCTAAAAAAATTAACTACAATGTAGCGGTGGTGATGGGGCATAGCGTCTGCTGTCTGACGTCTGTCACCACCTGTTGACGATGCTGCTAGGACTACTGCTGGCAATGGTTTGCATCAGGAGAGCAGTCGAGGTTGAGGTGTTTGATGCAGCCGTAGCACAGAACATTGATATGGGAAGCTGCTCGCTCCGTCCGCGCATCCTAGCTTGGTGGCTATTTGATTCCATAATTTTGGCTAATTTCATTTACTCCCTTTTACTACCTTTTACAAGCCCGCAGACACCCTGTAACTGATTTACCTAATTCATCATGGAACACAACAATACTCACTGTAATCAATCATTTTTCTAAAGCCTGTCATCTCATCCCTTTTCCCAAACTCCCCACACGTCAACATTTTAAACGTCAACATTAGTTTAACCTTTGGCTACCATCCTCAGTCCAATAGGCAAATTCCTATTTGCCACCTACCATCCTCAGTTCCTTCTGTCATATTGCCAAGAACACCAGGAGGATTGGAGCAAGTACTTGATGTAGGCAGAGTATGCGCAAAACTCCCTGTTCAAACCAGCTACCGGTCTCACCCCCTTCAAGTGTGTTCTCAGTTACCAGCCACCCCGGCGTCATTGTCCTCCTCCTCACGTCATAATCTACAGTGTGCAGTTTGTGGGATGTTGAGTTAGATATCCAAAGAGCAAAAAGGGCGAGACAGCAGGATTAAAGCAAAAAAGACCACCAACAATTGCTTGTATTAGATTCAAATATGACCAATTTGACCACTTCCTGTTTCCATTAATTAACCAGGTTGGTGATAACCAAATGAAATCCCTAGAAGGAGTTCTTAAAATTTTGCGGCATGTGGTTTTCAGAAAATCCCAAAATGCCAATTTCCTGTTGGGCAGAGCTAATGAGTGTTAAAGCGAAAGTTGTTTGGGTCGACTTGACAGTTACACATACCAAGTTTCGGACAGGTGCATGCATGTATGATGATATATGCGCCATCATTGTTTAACTTGTACCAGGGATGCTACTAAGCCCCCCTGCCCCTTCTATGTGCTAGCCATTGTCCAGCCCTTATGGCCGACGACTCTGTGCCAAGTTTTAAGAGTTTAAGCATGTTAAGAAATCCAAAACCCCTGAAAAACTAAAAAAAAAAATTTAAAAAATGAAATATAGCTTCAAGTAGCGATGATGGCCAAGCATTATGACACCATCGCCACCTGAAACTTCTCGGAAAGCAAAGATCCTGATCTGATCAGCCCAGGGTTTTTGTTGTTTTTGTGATCTGTCTACGTGTTTTGTTGTGTTTTGAGCACATGGCTTTCCGACATGGGTTTACGATATGCGTTTTTCAGAAGCTTAAAATGGCAGACTTCCTGTTGGGCAGAGTTAAGGGTTTTAAAAATAATTATTTTAATAAAATACTAATTTGACATAAATTTGAAGTCTGAGCACACACACACTTTGAGAGCGAGGACAGATTTCACAGCGGACACATTTTAAGTGTGTGTGCACTCTCTGAGAGCAGAGAGAATTCATAAAGAAAGCAACGCATACCTGAGAGCGCTGATACCTGATGTCCAGTTTTGTGCCAGAGCAAAGGCGTGCGAGCAGAGTTTTATGCTCATTATATTAATGTAATTATATTATATTAATGTGCCTTTGCACTACAGTAATGTGCTTTTGACTTTTGTCTGTAAGATAGTTGAAAAAAGAGTTGTTAGGTCTGAGAACCAAATTTTGGTTAGCCACAATGGCCCTACTAAAAATAGACAAAGTCAGTCTTGGCCAACCCTGGCTAGGACTCCTGGCAACATTGCTATTGGGAAAGAGGCATTCAGACACAGCCACATCTGGAGCTGGATGAGTGAGGCTGAACCAGAGGGGACAGTATGTCCACTCCTCAGTGGAACACTGAGGAGATCCACTTCTGCTCGGCCATACCACCAAATGGACTTCACTATTTGTGTATGGAGCTTCCATTCCCCAAGCCTTATCCCCTTCCCTGACAGGATGTCTGCTCCCAGATTCACATGCCCTGGGATGTACATCACTCCGAAGGACAGCATCCTGGTCTCTGGCCCCCAGTATAGTGCTGCCGGCATCAGGTGTTCTTTGCAGCCTTTGAGGAGAGCACAGTCTCCAGATCAAACTCCCTTTTGGGCTGTAAAGCCTCCCTGTGCTGCCTAGCCCCCCTACGTCTCTGCGGGGAGCTCAAGCTGCTACGTAGGCCTTCTGCTGCTGCCAGCAGGCAGAAGACAATTTAAAAGAAGAAATGGACTGCCCGACACAAATCAGACTAAGGAAGTGATTTAGACTGAGGGCAGTCAGCTCTCTAGAGAGCTGATCTACCGTGCTCCGTTCCCAAACACTTAAATTGTGTGTGTCACCCGCCATGATTTAGCATGGCCATGGTGGTACACACTTTTGCTTTCTATCTTTGTTTCTAACTGCTTCCTAGTGCATTTTTTCCCTCAGACCCACTAACCCACTTACCCTCAGACTCACTTACACTCAGACCCAACCAAGGTGCAGACAAACAGGCTTCCTGAAGACAAGAAGCTGATGACGTATTTTGCAGACAGCTTTTAAAGGCTTTGTGGGGCACAATGCTACGTCACATGACCTTGACTTGTCTATAAATAGCCATGATTTTACATGTGTTCAGACTCTGGCTTACCAGAGGCGTATTCCCCCATAGCATGTCACGATGCAGTGTCAAGTTCCCTCGAAAGGGAACAATCAGTACACAACCGCTGTGACTTTTTAGATAAAGAAACAGTTTCTAAAATAGAATCAAATAAATATCATACCTTCTGTTCCTGCTCATTCTTTTTAAAGAATGCCAAAGCTGCATTTGAGCCCTTTTTGTGAGCTCATGCACAGCTACTTACTGAGTTCTGATTGCCATTGCCAAATAATCACCTTTATTTATACTTTGTAAATTTTCATAAGCAGAAATTTTAATATTATATGTCCAAGTCAACGTTGTGTTGTATGACAACACTATGGGAACATCCTCAGTGGGATGGCATCTGAGATAGGGGTGCAACTAGTCCAATCCTGATCCTGAACCTTTTGTTCTTCAGTGATCATTGAGGAAAATGACATGGATTCAGCCCCTTTTCTGCTTTTATCCACTAGCTACAGCACTTTTGGGGCACTTTTACACCACAAGATTGGGAATTGATGGCCCATCCCTGCAGTATGAGGAGTTAATGGAGGTTGTGACTTTCGCAATTTAGCATCTTCTATGTCTTAGCACCGAAGTATCAAGGTTGGTGACCGTATGCAAAACTAACCAATATTACTTTAGCCAAAAGGGGGTGCATCTTCCAAAACAGCTTCCTTGTTCCTGTCACTTGAGGAGCTGTGCCACAATATTCTTAAATAAAATTATTTAATGTCTATGCTAGAAAACAATATTTAAAAGTGCTTAATGCTTACTTTCCTTAGATCATAGAAGTAATGGGAATCAGATTGCAGTTATATTTACTAAAAAATATTTACTGTAACAAATTACTCTGAATCATGTTACACTAAGAGACAGCTAAAATATTAAAGGATTAATTCTTAAATTAAAAAAAATATATTCTTTACATTTCTAAGACTTGATAAAACAGTAATCTGCGGCTACCTTGCTTAAAGAGAAATAAAGAATTTACCCTTACCTTAGTAGCTTTCTAAAAAAAGGAAACAAGAAACTCCTGACTGCTTAGTCATTACACTTACACATAATAATCCAAAAGTCCCACGAGAACACAGCAAGGTACCATGTAGGAATACAAAATATTAAGAATATATTGTGAGAATATTCTGCATGTGACAATTTTAAACTGTGATGTTTTAAAAAAACATTGGCAAAGACAAATAAAATAGTTTTCTAGGCCCCGGAAGGCAAAGCAGATAAGCATTCCACAAAGCAGATAAGCATTAGTAGCAGACATAATGCTACTAAAGAATCACTCAGTTCCACTGCTCCTTTATTACTGGTGTCAAGGTAAAAATTTGGGATGTGTAATAACTTTGGTATTGTGGTGCATATCTGTTAAAGTATGGGCGACTGCATTGCTTGAGGCAACTGGGCTTTAAAAAACCCTTATAACACCACAGCAAATTTATGGATTGTGCACATTTTCTCCATAAAAATAAAGATCTACTTAGAGTCCACAGAAGAATGCTGTCACCAAACATCTGCTCTAGTGACACTGACTTCCAAACCTCAAGCACCACGAAAAACATGCCATTAGCAAACAGCTCTTTTGCCTTGGAAAGTATTAAAAAACATCTCTCTCTCATCTTACTCATGATCTCTATTTGGAGTGCACTAAGCCACACTCTTTATGTGGGCTAGAAAGCCTTTAATTACCATGACAACACAGAACAGGGACAGTGAATACGTGATCCACCCTTCAATCTTACCAGAGAGCTCATTTATAGACTTGGAATTACAAATTATAAATCCATAAGAAATTATAAATCCAAAAGAAGTTCACCTTATGAGAGGAGAGAAATGCATTGAAATGCCTTGGTGTGCCCATTAACTTTTCTGAAAAAGAGCCTCAAAAAGTATAGCAACTTGTGTGTCTAATTTCTAAACATGCAGGATGTGGTGGAGCATGCTATGTTTTGCAATTGCACTGTGTGAAGCCTCCCTCTCATGGAACTGCTGAGTGCAAAGGCGCAGTTAAGGCATTTCCTGTCATCAGATCCTTGTTTCTTTACAATCTTTATTTACCCCCTAACAGTGATGTGACAGCCTGTTGATAATTCTGTAATTTATGAATATGCTTTGTGTATTTATCTGCCCTAATAGGGGCAGTTGTGGCCTACTAGTTAGTGAGTCGGGCTTGTAATCAGTAGATTGCTGGTTTAATCCTAGTGCCGGCAGGTAGCAACTGAAGTGCCCTTGAGCAACAAGGCATCTAACCCCCGACTGCTCCGGGTGTGTGTGTTTTTATGACTTGCAGTGTGTGTTCACCCCTTACCAGTGATGGGTTAAATGCAGAGGTCACATTTCGGGTATGGGTTACCATATCTGACAAAACATATCACTTTCACTAATGCAGGATTATAAAACTGATCACCATGAGATAGACCAAAATGCAAAGTCAGGAAAGTCTGAGACATCCTGAGAAGGCAAATCTTCTTTGCTGGGAAAGTACAAAATGTATAGCTAAATTACATGTTTTGTTTCTCTGTTGAAGACAACAGTGCACTAGTTTGTTTATATTAATTTAATTAAATATAAAAAACACAACAAAGACAAATTCACTCATCAGCATGCTTCGCAATAGCATCATCAAAGATTTTTTCTTAATTTCTTATTTGGTCAAAAACCTTTTGCAACCTACAGCAAGAAAATATTAGAGCACAAATATTTTAATAGACTTTCAGACAAATAAAAACAGAATCAACAAATAAAACAAATAAAAATAGGATGAGCTTTCTGTCTACTAATAACTACCTGCATATACGTGTGCCCTAAAACATAAAACTAGTGTTGTGCTAGAACCCCCGTAAAAAAATAAATTACAATGTACATTATCATCCCATAGCAGTAGAGGTAGACATCATGCTTGGGTGCTCCTCAATACTAAAATTGGTGCTTTCTCTTTTCCTCGTGGTCCTCCAGCCCATGACCTGGAAATCATCCCAGAAAAGTCAACAATCTCAAAGGACAGGAGGATGCGAGGAAAAGAAACGAGAACACAAATACATAATTAAGAAGCACCGAATAAGTAAAGCAGCATCATGTTCGACAGACACAGATGTCATGTTTAGTGAGACAAGTGTGTAATGCAAAAGAAGCTTCTTAGATCTTATTTGTTTCCTTGTTTACTTTCAATCATTTCCTTTCCTCATGTCTTAGCTCCACCCTGTTACGATGCAGTTGACTTTTGAGAAGCACTCTGAATGTTGCACCCAAAGTAGTACTGTATTAGTGGTCCTTTCCAGATGCCACATACTTGTGGATAAGCACCTGGATAACATACACATAGATAAGTGTTTGAATAATTGTTACAGTTAGTTTTCTTATTATTAGGGTTCAAGCCCCAAAGGTGCAAAAAACCCTGTTAGTTTTTTTTTTCTTCCACTCTTGAAGTTTATGGCAGCCCATAGAACCACATCAGAAAAAGCTGTAAAATTTGGCACATGGGCAGAGGACAGTCTAAATTGTTACTGGACCAAATATGGTGTCTCTAACTTAAACCCTCTAGTGCCACCAACAGTTCAAAGTTTCACTCACGTTTATGCTCATAACTTTTACGAACGATTTTACGAACGCAATTATGACTTTTTACAAATATTGGTATGGTTCATCATCCTCATTGTCTGATGGTACATACAAAGTTTGAAGCCAGTTCCCTCTAGTAGTAAAAATTTACTAAACTGCTTATGATTAATTTGCCTTATTGTCATGAGACTTACATTTATAGATTCCCTGGCATATGTCAAGTGCTACAATACCAAATTTGTCTTAGCCAACTGTACTCCCTGTCTGCCATTTTGAGTTTTGTTTAAAAACCTACTTTTTTGTCATTGTGACCACATCCTGACTGTCTTAAAACCAACTTGGTCACAGCACCAAAAATATTGTAGCTGTTGAGCAGAATCCACGTAACTCCATTTTTGGGCTTTGTTTTTTTATTCATAAATCGATACTATTAGTCAGTCCCTGCGTGTCTGTGTAAATTTTAGAAATGATTAACCAATGAAAAGTGTTAAAAATAGCTTGGGACTGTCTGAGAATTTTCTTAACTCTTTCTTAACACCTCTTCTTCACTCTGCGAGACCCTCGCAGCATTACTTCTCATTCATTCTCAAGATTGAAAGTCGCAACGATTAAGAAATCCTCGTCAAGCAACACATTATCTGAGGTAAATGTCCTCAAAACTGGTTATTCATGATTCAAGTGTGTATGAGTTATATGCCAAACAGTTTTAAAAAATGTTTTTAAACTGTTTAAAAACAGTTCGCGTGCACATCTCGTGTCATCTTATCGTTTTATTTTTGGTATTGCATCACTGATAGCTCTTAAACATTTAAAATAGAGTTTAGGAAGATGTATGTGTGACCGGTTTAGTGGTGACCTGTTTTTAGAGGCCGCACCAAAATTTCTTTGACCGATTGGTTAGAAGAAGTGAAGACTAGTATGTGTGCACGACACTTAGCCAGTGCTGATAAAGCACACTTCCTGTATGATCATTTAGAAGGGGAGGCTAGGGAGAAAATAAGGATTTCCTCCCTAGCCTGTTTTGGATTCTGCCCTTCATAGGGAACTGAAACAGTTTGTACGTCGAACCCTGGTGCAATGCTACTTGATGTCCCCTTTGTCCCCTTCACGCCATTCTCAGCCAGTAGCATTAAGGTCCCAGCCCTCTGTCAGTTTTCAGGAAAACTAGAACCTTCTGTTCCTTGGAGCCACAGTTCAGAAGGATATGTGTTTGGCTTGGATGCTGCTTTTCCTGCTGTAGAAGGTATGGCCCCCTTATTATCCTCTTGCCCCCATGTGACTGTTAGTGTGGGTGGGGTGTTAGTTCCCTGTTTGTTGGACACTGGGTCCATGGTGTCCACTGTCACTGAAAGTTTCTTCCTGCAGAATTTTGAGCCGTGGGGTTTAGAGAAACTTTACTCTTGTCATTGGTTGATGCTTAAGGCTGCCAATGGCTTAGATATTTCATATATAGACTATTTAGAGCTAGATGTGGAAGTCTTTGGTAAGGTGATTCCCAAACGTGGTGTGCTTATAGTTAAAGATCCTCCAGGAACAACTATTCAGGTTTCTGGTGTTTTGAGCATGCATGTTATTTGGGAATGTTACAACGAATTGTTTGGACAGTATGGCTCAGCTCTCTTTGAGACCACTTTAGTGCAGCATGCCCTCAATTCTTGGCAACAAGCCTTACAGAAGTGTCATCAAGTTCAAGCTTGTGTCCCTTTAGATGTTTCAGCCCGAGTTCGGGTTAGAGGGGGTAGGTGTATTTAGGTACCAGGAGGTGCTATGAAGTTTATTCCTGCTACTTGTTCTCAACAATATGCTGGTGCAACTGTAGCATTTGAGCCTTCTAGTGGGGGGTTGGCAGCTGGACTTTTGGCATTTCCTGCCATTGTTAAGGTAGTTCGCGGACAGGTTTATGTTCCATGTTATTAATGTACGGTAAGTTGATGCTAACCTTTCTGCACAAACTGTTCTTGGTACAATTAGTCCATTAGCTGTGGTGAGATTACCCCCAGGTGTTGAGGATGTCCCATTGAGTGTGCCGGCCACTGTCTCTTCCCAGATAATTACCCGATTGGTGCAAGATAGATGAGGTTGATTTGTCCCCATTGACTCCTGAAGAGCAGTGTCAGGGCCCTACTGTCAAAGTACTCTTCTGTGTTTTCAGCACGATGGTGATTTGGGCTGTACCACATTAATCAAACATGACATTCCTTTGATCGATGAGATTCACGTTAAGCAGCGTTATAGACGCATCCCTCCCTCAGAATATGAGGCAAAAGAAATGAAATCAGATCGTGTGATAAAGCCAGGCTCAAAAATATTTTTTCATTTTGTTGACATACTAGATGGGAAAAGAATTACAGAGGGATTTATGGATATCTACTTCTGTTATTCTGTAAAGCAGAATATACTGTCAACAGCCTTAAACAAACAGTTTTCGCCATGTTTTTTGGTATAAAACCCTACTCAAGGTGAACCCCAGGAAAGCTGCAGGTCCTGACAACATACCTGGGCATGTGCTTAGAGACTGTGCAGACTCACTCACTGACGTTCTCACAGATATCTTCAACACCTCTCTGAGCCAAGTGATCATACCAGCATGCTTCAAAGCCACCACCATCACACCGATACCCAAGAAATCACCAGCCACAACGCTGAATGACTACTGACCCATAGCACTCACTCCCATCATAATTAAGTGCTTTGAAAAGTTGGTCAAGGCCCACATAACATCCAGTCTCCCCACTACACTGG
>JAZGTK010001533.1:0-38796 GCA_036877625.1 Ambastaia sidthimunki | reverse complement strand
TATATAGGTCTGTTGCAACCGTTACCCTTTTATTTAAAAATCTATATTTATACGCACATGCATAAGAATTGTGTGCATAAATGTACATATGTTATTTGCTGTATTCTTTCATTGTGGTTTTAATTTTCTCATGTCTGTTTCAGGTATCTGGGAATCCCATGGAGACAGGATACATTGCAAGTTATTTTTCCAATTTATAATGTCTGATGAAATACTCATTTTTGTTGTTGTTATAGAATACATTGTTTACATGCATCTTAACTTTGTATGTTCACACCCACAGTGTGATACAGAGAGTGACTCCGGGGATAAGGTAATAATAACTCTCAGCCTTTCATTTACGCACTTGTATTGTGAAATGCATTTTTCTGTTGTCATGATTTTTTTTAAAATAATAACATTTACACTATTTAGGCTTCTGACAATATGGAGCCGGCGTTTATCATCTGCCCAAGAGAAGGTAAATATCTGATGCAGGTTGCCAGATCTGTTAATGTCACATCCCTGAGTCCCTTAATAATGATTTAATAATAAAAATATAAATTATTATACATACAAAATGTACATACATTGACGCTTACATAGAAGATACTGTAGCTCAACTGGTTGAGCATTTCGTTAGCAGCGCAAAGGTTGTGGGTTCAATTCCTAGGGAACACGCATACTGATAAAATGTATAGCTTGAATGCACTGTAAATTGCTTTTAAAACGCTATAAAAATATAAAAGCGTCTGGCAAATGCTTAAGTATAAATATACATGTGTTTGTAACACATTGTTTTTATTTGCACAGATCTTAAATCACAGTTTAAACCAATCTGTTATCATATATACAGTATATATTAGGGCAAGTACACTATTACTGTGATTTCATCGTTGGTCTCTTTTTTTTTTTTTTTTGCAGTTAACTCCAATTTGGCAGGATCTGCCGCAGTCAACGGTCGCCCTCCTTTTCCCTCGAATAGCTCGCTACCCCTCCTGTCAGTCACACCCCGGGTCTCTGGTCTGGAGAGAAGTCAGGAGAGTAGTGTGGAGCAGCCTGAGCCCTACTCTACCTCATCCTCTCTTTCCAGCCTGACAGGCCATTCCATTGCCTCAGTCACCACCTCAATCCCAGAGCAGCGGAATGGAAACGGCCATCACCGCCATGATCCCAACCCACCACCTCACAAACACAAGTCTTTCCTTGGCAAGTCACCCTCAATCTTCATGATGGGAAACAACAACAGGTCAGTGTCCACTACACAAAAAGGCAAGAGCTGGCTGATTTAACCAGTTTCAATCTGATTGGCTGGCTTTATGTGACTTATGTGATTAAGGGCGAAAGTTAGTGTTTATGTTTGTAAAATGGTTTTACCAGTTCATGTGGAAAAAACATTTTTTATTTTTAGGAGCAGTACCTCAGGCAAGCTTCCATCTTCATCAGCATCTTCATCACTCAGGCCACCAACTCCTGCTGCAAGCATGTCCCTTGCTCGAGGCCCAGGCGGCATTGGGACGGTCCGACCTTCTTCTCGACCAAGTCCTGGTGCTGTCTTCACACCATCTTCTGGCCTCCCCCCACCTCCGCCACTTCTGCAGGTGTCACCACACCCTTCATCAGGTAAGTTTACAGATCAGAGCTACCATGATGTTACTCTTTTCCTGAGTATTTAAATCATAGTTACTCAAACTTATAAAGTATTCAAAGAAATGTCATAGTAACCTGTATGTTCTTCAATTCTGTAGTTATTCTGTGTTGTTTGTTTGGAATCCTATAAAAAGTTCTGTTTATTCTCTTCCATGATCAGATCAAGATGTGATCTGTCAGGACGTGACAGAACCTGGTGCTGCACCTGGTGGACCTTCTGTGTCAAGCTCGGGAACCTCCAGCAGATCCTCACAGGCCCAGACTGGCATCCCCCCAATGGCCTACCAGTTCCATCAGCACAATCACCAGCACCAGCACACACACACTCATCAACACTTCTTGCACCCAACAGCAGCACCACCACCACTGGTGAGCAGATATAACTATAACCCATAGATTGCTCAGTTTAAAACTGCTTATCAAATGTCATTGTTTGTAACTTGTGTTTGTTGATTTTCAGTTTGACAAGTATCCTGGCAAGATAGAGGGTCTCTTTCGGCACCCGGTAAGTGTTAATGAATTTTTGTCTTCAGTTAAACTGATGAATTCATCAATTGGGATTTCTAAAGGTTTTTGATAGCTCAATATAATTCATGGAGGTCCAGATTTTACTCTTCATTGTAAATTGTACTTGTGCTTTACAAATGCCACTATTAAAAAACTGAAGAACTATGGTAAAAATAAAAACATTGCTAGAGGTAAAAACTGCTTTATGTAGCCAGCCTATTAAACAAATGATAGTAATTATTAAAAGGAGCTTTTACATCTAAAAATTGCAAGTTTGCAAGCCATCTAAATGATGTTGGTATCTCTTTATCATTTGTGCTGTTTAAGATCTACCTGTTTAATTTTCTCCATAGCGTTTTAAAGTCAAATTCTCAGTAACATTTAAATGGGTCATACCGATTTTTGTCAGCAAGTGGCTTGTGCAAATCTTATCACACCTCTGCACCCCACTGGTGATCGCACAAACCGTCTACAAATAAAACAAACCTGCAGATAGCGGTTTCCAAGTTTCAAACAGGAAACGTATCTAGTTTTGTCACCTTAAATACAATATATAAATATATAAAAGTTGGACTCTAAAATTCTGTGTATAAAATCTAAAGCTGAACCTACAGTCAGTGTGCCATGGTTTCGTCTCTAAAACATGGAAAGTACATCCATTTTATAAGTGTTCATTTTATTTTTTCTCCTTCCTGTGAAGTTCTTTCCTCCATACCCACCATCTGTGCCTGGAATTCAGCCCGTTCTTCCGCCCACAGGACCTTTCAGTTCATTAGGGGGAGCGTTTCAGCCAAAGGTATTTTTGCTTGTTACTTTCTCCACGGTTTTAATATTAATCTGAAAACTCTGTCCTGTTTATGATAGATTATTAAAGTCATATGAAGACTTGACTTTGCATTATAAATTACTTCAGTAGACTCTGCATTGTAAATTATTAAATAATTTTATAGTTTTAGAGTGTCTCTGTTATACATATATATAGGTTTGTTTGTATTTACTTGTAGTGATTCTAAAATGGTCTTGTTTCACAGTGGTCAGTTCTTAGCTTTAGAAGCAAGTATCAAAACATCTCTCTAAAAGCACAGTGGGGTTCTTCTTAAAGGGGTCTTCCGAAAATGTTTTACAAGGGACACTTTTCAGTTTCTCTAAAAGTTGCTTGCCTAAAATTAGTCAGAAGTTTGGGGTTAGGGTTAGCTTAGTTTCAAAAGTTGTTTTTGCACCAGGCAGGAAGTTTTTAGTTAGGATAATATTTAATAATATTTATTTAGTATAATTCAATTTACTAAACTTAGTGTAATAGTATCTACATCTATTTAAAGGCAGTGTTTGCCACCCACCCAACCCACCCACATTTATTCCTGTTTTTTATGTCTTATTCATGAAGTGGGTTACAATAGTGTGTTGTTATTGACAGCTTGTTGTCCTTCAGGGAGCTGCTCCAGAGATGACTCCTGGTTTGGGAGTTGTACCTCCACACCTGCAACCTAAGGCTACAAGGGTAAAGATACCCCTCCCATACAGATTTGTGTCATAAGTCTCCTGGATTTATTATTTTCTTTTATTCAAATTAATTATAGAACAACTATATTTACTGTCATTAGCAAGCTCTTCATTCTCAGAAGTTGTAGTGTAAATAAAGTTTTGTTTGTTTCCTCTTTTTATCCACAGCTAACAGACCCATTTGCACCACCTCCAAAAGTCAGTAATGTAAGTTTCACTCCCTTTAGTTTGCACTTATTCCATTTGTTTATCTGTCAAAGACTAGTGGAAAAACTCTGTATCAATGTTTCTTTGTTTATCTTCCTGCAGAAACCTGGAAAATGGTGTGCTATGCATGTCCGTGTGGCCTGGATGATTTTAAGGCATCAAGAAAAAGTCAAGGTTTTGCCTTGTTTTGGTTTTGGATTTGTACTGGCCCTTTACAAATAGCAAAAGAAAAATGGTTGAAACACTTTCTAAAACATGTTGATTTTGTATTCTGTTGGTATATTATAAAAATTGTATCAAATTATGATCAAAATGTTGCTGCTTCCTTTAGCTTATGCATGCTGATCCACAAAAACTGGAATTTCGTAATGACCTGTTGCCTCGACCACCCGGCCCTGGTATTGGAGGACTAGGAGGTCTGGGGCCACTTGGCAGTCCCCTTGGCCCAACGCATGATCTGACAAGGCCAGGAAGTCTGTTTGCAGCCGCTGGTGGGTAACACTCCATACATTTTTTTCTCCAGTCAGTTTAGGTACTGATTAGCCTGTGAGTTTTCTTAAAAACTGCCTTTTACATTTTACAGTCCGTTATAAGCCATTATAGTGAGTTATTTTAATCTGTTTATCACAGTTTTCAAATTCAAAACATGGGATGTGAGAGGGTTTTACATCACTATGCTGTCTTGTGCTCTAAATAAGAATTTAAAGAGCATATACAGCACATACTTGACTACATTCAATGGTAGTCCATATATGGGTGTCCATATACGACACTCAATGGTAGTCCATATATGGGTGTTAAAATATTGTCTGAGTTGACCCATGTCTTCTCAGGTGGAGTCAATCCGTCCTCCACACCATTCATGCCTCCATCTACGCCCCACTCTTCTTTCCTCAGCCCAGCAGCACATCTGGGTAAGAGACTGATTCTGAGAAATTAGGGGCATTATAAGCCAATATGACCCATAAATACACGCCGGATGCTGAGCACTTGTTGCTGTGTAGTTCTATTCTCCTGGCTTGCTTCATCAGCTAGCTTTTTAGAGCATAAACATGACCCTGTGATTTAATAGAACATGCTTTCACCATGACTAATGGGCATTTGTGTTGTTGCAGACCCATATATTCGTTCACCCCCCTTTTCCTCTCTGGGAACTCTGGGTTCTGGTGCCTTTGGGGGCTTAGGCAGCCCCACAATAGGTTTGTTGCACTATTTCATTCATTAGTATGTATTAACTAAACAATAAAATGACTAACTTGAATGTCTTGCAATCTTAATATGTTTGATTTAAAATTAATTTCTTCAAGTCACATCTTCTGTCAGGCAAAAGTCAGTCAAATTTTGTACATTCCCTTTTAGCCGCCAGTGTTTTTGGACATAAGACTGAGCCCCCTGCAAGTGCAGTTGGAGGATTAGGAAACCCACATGATCCATGGAATCGTCTGCATGTTGCCCCTGCCTCTTTTCCTTCTGGATCCTCCTGGGCCAAAGGACCAGAGAAAAGAGATGATAGAGGAAAGGACATGGAGAGAAGAGAACTGACTCATATTAAAGATGAGAAAGACAGGTATGACATTTCAAAGTAGTTTTTGTCTGTTCATTTAAAGTTGCAATCCGAAACTTTTTTTTTGCGGTAAAACATATTGGTGTCCTTACCACGATTCGCAGCAGTAAGCTAACAAATTAGGTCTTTTTGTCACATTTGTGCTGTTTGGTCAGATTTTCTAGAAAATGTCTGTTTGGCTTCATTTGACTTCAACATACGTAACGAAAAGTAATTTACAATTTTATGTTTCAAACGTAATAACAGGAACGGATGAAAAAGTAATGTATTGTTTCTTGTGAAGACTTAGCTGTCATGTTCTGATGGGATTATCATTTAATCAAACTTAATGTGTTGTTTCGTACAGAGACAGTCTCCTGTATGGACGCCAGCCAGTGCGAATGTCACCGGGTGTCCCATCCCTCAAGCACCGCAGCACCCCCACTTCACATATGAATGGCTTGGGCCCACTGAGCGGAGGTGGGGTTCAATCTGACAGCCGAGAGCGTGAACGAGACAGAGAAAGAGACTCGGACAAAAGACAACATTCTGCATCTAGAGCATCAGTGTCGGCTTCTGCCACAGCACCGGAACAACCTCGATCTTCAACATCATCAATTCTTACAACATCTCCTCCTAGTGCACCCTTAGCTCCTTCTCCTCTGGACTCGTTTCATCGCCAGCCACCACACAATCTCAACACAGAATCTAGCCATATTTCACAAAGAGAGAACAATGGTCCAGCCTCTTCTTCCTCTTCTAGTTCACTTCCAGTCAAGAAAAACGATCAGACCACGACTAAACCTGCTCTAAACTCTGCAATGCTCCTTTCCCAAGTCAAGGTCAAAGAAGAGCGTAAAGAGGAGCCTGAGCCAGTGCCCATCACCTTACTCCATCCTGCTGTACCTCCTCACAGCTTTGAGCGGCCTAGCAGTCGACACCGCCACCATCCATCCACCCCTTCCTCATCCCTTTCATTGACTCCTACACCTGGCGTGCCTCTTCCTCCTCCAACTCCACATCCTTCCCATCATCCTCTGTCTCTGCTGGATCGTACACGGGCTATTGATGCCTATCTCGGTGGTGCTGGAGGCTCAGCCGGACTGGTAATAGGTGCTGGAGCTGATCGGTTCACACCACACGGTCCTCCTCAAGGCCAAGCCACTCATAGCTTTCCCTGGGACCCTTGGAGAGACCTGGCTGCCCATCAACATCAGCAGCGCAGAGATGTATTATCTCTAAGACCCGATCCCCACCTCGCACTTCGCTCTGATCCACATTTGTCTCGATTGCTCCAGCATCAGCAGGTACAACGCTGTCTGGAGGCAGAGAGAGCAGCGGTAGCAGCTGCAGTGGCAACCAGTCCACACCATCCACCACGACCTACCTCTGCATCTTCTGCTGCATCTTCAGCCTCCAGACCAGAGTTTCCTTTGATGGCTCACCCGTTTGATGAGGAACAGCGTGCTCAGATACTGCGGGAAGACTTTGAGAGAGCACGGTACTTTGGGATGCATCCACATCCACAGCTGTCCACACATCACCTTCCTGGCACATCCCATGCAGCCCACCTAGAACAGCTTCATGCAGGGCTGCTATCTCACCCTCATCTTTATCCAGCTGGAGCATCTACACATCACGCTGGCCTCTATTCTAGACTGGGCCCTCTACATTCACACTCTCATGTGCCTAATGGCATTTTAACCAAGGCCCCAGGTCTGGTTGGGGCATTGTCTGTTGGGGCTCCACCTCCTCTCATTCCATCTTTGAACAGATCTTCTACTCCACCCCGTGGCTCCAGACTTGGTGGGGCAGGAGACTTGGCTCTTTTCACCACACATAAAGATGGGGAGTCCAGATAGTACAAGATAAACCTTAAGGAATTTATATAAAATGAGTTTATATAATGCTGAAGAAACCACTCGTCATGCAAAGGTTCTGTAGGATACACAAAAAGAGCTAAGCTTCAAATGACTATACATGTTGAAACAACACGGGGAGGGAACAGAGAGACTTCCCAGGGCTGCTTGATATATTTATCCACTGTGGTCATGTTGGTGCAAATAAGGTACTCTGTTGCTTTTCCTGGGTTTTATGTAGGGTTTTATTTTCAAAGTGGCCTGTGGACATTCAGAGACTCTTCATTATAACTAATGTTATGAAAACAGGCTGTATTGAAGAGTGACGGATCAAGAATTGTCTTTAGAGATACAGTTTTTCTTTTTACACATCAGTGAGGAACCCGTTCAGGTGAACTCAAGAAAAACCTACTGTAGAGTTACTGTCCCAGATATTGCATTTGAAAAAAGATAAATTGGACCCAAACTGAAGTAGTTAAGTACTTATTTGCTTGTGTAAATCACCACTGTTGGGAATTTAAATAAACACATGGTCCACATGGTTTAAAATATCAAACCATCAACCAATTTCCATGAATTGAACAAGATTTATTTTATTCTTTAAAAAAGTTATGAACTGTACATCTTGTTGGATATTTTGAGATTTAAAGGGAAAGAACTGTCTCCCATTCATTAGTCTGATTCAGTAAAACAGCTGGGTCAGAATATAGTAGAATTGTGATATTGCTTTTGTAATAATTATTGTTAACATTAATTACCTTGCATAATAAATATATTCACTGTTTATGTTATAATGTCATGTTTCAGGTCTCACCAAATGCACTCTCTTGTTGAAATGAGTTAGTGAGGATTATTGTCCAGCAAAGCACTACAATGATAATGTTAATAACATTAAGGATGTAACAAAACCAGTCTCCACAGTGCAGAGAATTGAATATATTAATACTCTGGGAGGTGTGTGTATGTGTTTGTTTTATTGTATTACTTTGTAATACAGTTACAAACTATGGAAGTCTCAAGGAAAACAAACATCATCCAAACAACGCAGAACTGAGGCATCTGTCAACTGGACAAAGGAGTGCATGCTTTTTACTTGCAGCTAAATAGGATTAAAAGGACTCTTGCACAGAGATACAGGACATTCTGGATTAATTATCAACAAAAACAATTTTATACATTTTAAGTATGTCTCCTACTTGAAAAGAAAACCACAAAGATTAATTATTAAACAAATGGTTGGTTATTTACCAGTGTGTTGATTCTTTGTGTAGGTAGCTCACCTAGTAGGTGAGGTCTACATTGAAATGTGTGCATTAGGCAGATTTAACCAGTGACTTGCAGTGTACAACTGTAGTTAAACATTTTTATATACATATAATTAGATTTGCATCTGCCAAAACATGCATATAATTTCATTTTACTTGGCTTCTGCACATCCCATTCATACATTTGTAGTAATTATATTGCTTATACACTGATGTATATGCACAAAATGTTTAAAGACGTTTAACAAATTGTTGTTTAAACAATTTGTAATTATAATCAGGATATCTAAAATAGTATCTGGCACATTAAAAGTTAACATGGGGGTAAAAACTACAAAATGATGTAAATCAATCAATAACTTTGGTCTGGTCAAACTGCTGTCTCATGTAGATGCACAATGTTAAGCCAGAAAATTAAATGTGTATCTAAGCTACCCAACGTGGAAAACGACAGTTTTGTTGGAAATGTAGAAATTAAATTAAATCCAATAACATCTATTATGTCTGTACAGCAGCATCTGTCTCCGAAGCCCGCAGTCAGCGTAGCGCGCGCTGAAGCAAGTCTCGCGAGAACTGGATTGGCTCCGCAACTTGGTCAGCAGTCGTTCGTTCCTCCATTTCGCTGCGTCGAAAGTCTCCTCCCCGCAACCGCTAGATTCAGCGATCCCGAACCCAGTCTCTCTCGGACCGTTCTTTAACTTGATCCTACGGACCTGCCAGTACCTCACTGGGTACCGAGAGACAGTTTGGAATAGTCTCATCACGGATTGAGTACGATTTGAAGCGGATGGCGACTCCTTCAGTGAGAATTTTGTGAAAGAAAAGTGCTCGGAAATTTCAGGTAGGTGGGAACTTAAGATGGCGGCTGTGAGAGGAGGGGGGAAGCTGGGGAGGAAGTGATGGGAGGGGGAGGAGGGAAATGGGGTTACTGGAGGGGGATTGTGACATAGCGGGACAAGTTGACTTTCACGCAGTCGGGTGGTTAAAGTATCAATTTTGGATGGGTAGCCATCAGCATGGTCGTTAATGAACGGTGGTATAATGGATTAACAGCTCGTCTGGGATCACCACGCAAAACTATGTGAAAACTGTTTCAAATGAAAAATACACAATTGCAACCAAAAACTTCTATCAAGTCAGGTGATTCCGGGTTTCTTTGTGCTGCATGCACACTTCCGAGACAGCTAATAAAAAATGAAACCACCTTGACTATTATTGAGCGCTACTTGTATGGCCACCAGTCTGTTTCATTATCAATGCACATTTTACTTTAACCAATGCAAACTTTTACAACCCTCCCCGTCTCCTATAGTAATAATTGCACATCCGTATTTTTAATCATTACTACTGTTTATCGTTTATATAATTACTATTAATGTGTTGCTATAGGTTATGAACGTGCAATTAATAGTACGTGGTGAAATATGATGGATTGTTTTGAGTCGACTGGCATTTTTGTCAAGCATGACCCCCACGCAGTGACGTCACAACGCTGCTCTCTCCATAACAGATGGAAAAATGCATGTAAATACATTTATGTTCAGCGAAACGCCTTTTAAACCCCCCGAAAGGGATTACGGTGAATTATCGCGTCTTCTTGGCCTTTGCATAACTTCTCGCGAACGGCGACGTGTGCACGCGCGCTCCTTGCCCGAGCGGTGTGTGTTCGGCGCGCGTGAGAGCTCGAGATCGTATTTATGTATATATGTGTGTCGGTGCTTTCGCTCGCGAGACGTGTGCTAATAAACACCATCTTACGTAATATTACACAACACATCGGAAGACATGAAGCCCCTGTCATTTAAACGCCCACAACACAAATGAAGCGAAATCGGCTCCTTTGTAGCGCCTGTGAGCTGTTAGCATTGCTAGCCTCCTGAAGGGCCATACGTGCGTGTGCCAGCAGCCCGTCTCGCGCGTACCGAACTACCGGCAGCTGTCGTTACGGCTATAATAAACGTTTTCCGTCAAGTTTATACCTAGTTATGAGAGAATAACGTCATATTTAGCTGTGACTCGTTGCTAAAGGCTAGCTGGACACGAAGCGCCAGTACTGAATGGAACCGCCTGTTTTAGCCAACCGGCTATACGATTACAACAGTTTATTTTTAAGTGATTCGGTGTTTTGGACGAAATTGCTTCAAAATGACTGTGGCATATTTGGACTGGTACATACTACGAGGACGCCGTCTGTTTTAAGTAGTTTTAACTATGCATGTCAATTTCATATATTACTAAAGTATAGCACTGTCATAACTGGTGTGTTCAGTAGATGCAGTTTATAGAAATACTTTCATTTATAGAAGTACATAATCATTTTACCTCTGTTTAATCTGAATTATTTGACTGCACTTGCTATAAACCACTAACCTCACACAGCAGGTTGGTTTTAGAGGAAGTTGAGTAGTAAGGTTGTGACTAACTCACCATAAAGACTTTGCTTTGTACCCAAACATTTTTGTCTCCTTTGCATAATTAATTTGCCACTTTTTTGGAGTCACATATTTGATGTTATACAATGCTTTTAATTCGTGTTGCTTATGGAGTTAAATGTCTCTCTTAATGTTTATCTCCCTCAGATGCATTGGTACCCCTGATTTCAGCATCCTGGAAGTAGAAATCACGGAAGAGACTGGTCCTTCATCACATACAGGTATTAAGAGAATTCATTATACAGTATATCTTGTGGTTTAATTTCAAAGTGATGGATCTGTAAAATATCAGTAATTTGATAAATTTCAGACACGTCTTCATATGGACATGTGTGCACATGATTAGTTTTGACACGCGTCACATTTGTTTCTCAGGTTTATTGTGTGGCAGCGCCAGTCAAGCAGGACAGTCTGGGGAAGAGGCCGTGCAGCAGCACAGCTGTCCAGCAGTGGCTGTGCTGGGTGGCACCTCCGCGGCTGCGCAGAATGTGGCCGGGCCATCCCAGCATGCCCTGCAGCCAGTCGCAGCTGCCCCTCTACCACCACCGTCAGCTGATATTGCCACAGGATCGCAGCAGAAAGGAGACTCAAAGACCGCATGTAAAGAACAGAGCACCACTGATACTCAACGAAATAGCCACACCAAGGAACCTGCGGAGATATCTGCTTTGCATCACAAAAAAGAAGCTGCGCAAAGAGGACTGGGGTCTTCTACTGCTGAAGACTTACAGAAGCTTACGAAAACATTGGAGGGTCAACCTCCCTCACATGGACTTATTGAAAGTGGGACAGATACCATTACAAAAAAACAAGATTTGCCTTACGGGTGTAGGACAGGGAAAACCAGCCTTACGCCTAGGGAAAGCAGTATGGAGGAGCAATCCAGCAAGCCCAAAACATCTGGAAAGCACACACCTGGAGAAACCCCCTGTGTCTCAGCAAGTGAGGTCATCCCAGCCTGCTCAAGCGCAGTTAAGACAACAGACAGAGATCACAAACAGCACAGAGACATGGAACAGTCCCAAACAACTCCCCATTTTCAGACAAATCAGTCTCCCCTGTCCAAGTTTAGCATGCCACAAGAGCAAAGTACCACAAATTCAGAAAACCAGGCTAGTGAACTTAATGACTCTGAGACTATGGAAAAGGTCACGCAAGATCTACCTAAAACAAAAGAAGGTGACATTGGTACAGCTACAAAAGCAGCTGAAAGACAGGGATTTAGTAAAAGTTCTCCCTGCTCAGGATATGCATCATCAAAACAAGGAGAAGCTTTCTCTGGAGGCTACATTACCCCAGATAATGGAAACAGCATTTCAAATGACTCGAATAAGGGCAGCCGTTTTCCAGAGGACTGCAGTAAAAGAAAGGAGTCTGAAGCGGCATCCACAACACAAAGAGCAACCCTTCCAAACACAGGCCCCCTTCCCACAACACCTGGCTTGCCCACCCCATCTGAAAATACACAGTCTGCACAAAAGCTAAGCTCCCTGCGAACAAACTTATGTGAAATCACCAAAACTTTTCAGTTAGGTAAAGAGATTAGTGCAAGGAAGGGACAATACAATGAGAACCTCCCTGCAGATGGAGAGCCATGTTCTAATTTGGCTGCTAAAGAAGTATTTCATTTTGTTGGTAAACCAAAGTTGTCTGGGGATGGGACTTGCACTGACAATGCAAGGCTCCCCATAGTTAATGAAAGGTCACAGATCATGACTTGTGGCCCATCTGATATGATTTTTAAACAGAAAGATAGTGCCAAACATATAGAACATAGAGAGAACTGTGTGACGTTAGAGGGGGTAGAATCAGATCAGCAAAATCTGTCACAGGCCAGCACTGAGTGCATGGTCCAACAGTCCATTCCAACAGATCATAAGCTCTCACAGATACAGATATGTCTAAACAACACAGCAGAAGTCGTAAATGTGGAAGAGAGGCAGGAAGGGAGAGCAGAGGCTTTGTCTGAAATAAATACTGTTGAGGTGAAAGATTTAATTGATGTAGGCATTTTAATGCAGCCCGATATGGAGGATACCTGGCTTGTGGTAAGCGAGATAGATGGCCAGTGTGAGGGCACCATGCATGAGGAGATGATAGAGACCAGCACAGAGTCTCTAGTGCAGTGCCCTGAATCCCAGTCAGCTGTTTCAGTATATGAATGCACTGTACCCTGCTTTACCTCAACTGCCATACATGGTGATGTGAAGCTTCTGTTACCTGAAAAAGAAGAGGAAGAACTTGCAGATAAAGAAGCTTCTGAACCAATGGAAACATCTGTGCCAGGGTTCACACCTCAGTTCCCCCAAGCCCAGAGTAATCCAGACTCTCAGATCTCATCTAATACTGACACTCTACAGCTCACAGAAGAGTTAACCACCATAACCTCTGTGCAAAAAGAAAGGTCCGTAACTTTCAAGCAAAATTATGATTTAGATCCCACTAATCTTGAAAACACGTTGTCAGGATTACCATCCACACCGATGGGTGACTCTGTACAAGACAAGCAGAAGTCTGTCGTGGTGATGGAAAACACACCAGGTGTGTCAGTAATTTCATTGTCCTGTGACACAATTGATCCCAAATTATTGATCCTTAAGAAGAGCGACAACCCTGTCCTTAAACACCCTTCCCCCCCGTCTGCTGTCATTGACAACCCCACTGATGGATCATACAAAGCTTCAGAGTGCCTTGCTGAAACGGATGCAACTGAAGACTCAACCACAAAGGAGGATGCCACATTACTTGCAGATGTCTCGGATGCATTTTCCCAGCCCTCTCTAACTGTTTCCTCTTCTAATGAACTTTCACAGAAAAGATCCACAGCTAACACTTCTTTATCAACTTCAGTACAGCTCCATAACTCACAAAGCCTTCTTCCTCTGTCCTCTGGAGATAAGTGGGATGCTTTAGCCAGTGTTATCCCTGAAGGGAATAGGTCTAAACAGTTTCCTGCCAGTACACCGTGTCAAGATTCAATGTCTTTGGGTGGTGAACTAGAGCTGGAGCAGCAACAGACATCAGCTGAGCATTTGTCAACAACACAAGATGCTCAGCACCACCTTCTGGAGCCAGCTGATGCTTCCATAGAGGAAAGCAGTGATGGAGAGGCAGATAGCTCCATAGAGGTTCAGAACGATGACAGCAATGCCATGTCCAGTCCAGCAACTAAAAAGGTATAATCAATTAATAGCATCTTAAATATCCAATAAGCCTGCTGTTGCTTTAACAATGCTGTTGAAAGGTGGTTTTGTGGCTAGATTATCCTAATTCATTGCAAACACTGCTTTTATGTGCCCATGTTGTCATACTGGAGGTAGTCAGCAAAGTAGTATTTCTAATTCAGATATTTTGAAGCCTAAATATGTTATACATGGCCATTTAAAAGCCATATTATGTTGCTAGTGCACTTATTGGCTGTATTTTGAGCCATGTGTGTTTTCCAGCATAGGCAAAGCAGGACAGACACACAAGGGATGTTACTGAAGGTAAGAGGTGGCAGGCATTGTAAAGATCCTACTCTTTTCAACTCGCTGTCCTAAATATATCTGTTTTGTCATGCTTAACCTGACAGGGCAGTAGGGCTGAGTATACACATTTGTTCTATAACCCACAACATCATTTAGGAGCAGTGAGGGAGGTAGTAAGATGTTTAATCACCAAAGTATCTTTGTAGACCTGGCAGTTTAATTGTTGTCCTATTTTTCTCCTCCTTTTTAAGCACTCTGTCACTCTTTGTGGACTCCACATAATTTTGTGCAGATATGCATTCAGTTCTTTGTTTTTCTGTTCCAAGGTTTGCCAGTGGATTGCAGGCAAGGTCACCTCAGGCTCAACTCCTTCCACCTCCCCTGTTCCGTGTCCATCTCCATGTCCCTCATCCAGTGACTGGATACGTTCCCACACGGACAGAGCTTCACCTGTACAAAGCTTGCATGGCAAAAACACACCCTCCACTTTCTCTCAGGGTTCTGGTGGAGGTTCTCAGTCAGAGCAAACAAACACCCCTAAATCTCGCTCTGAGAAGCTTACGGACATGGCAGAACTGGCAAAACATGTGAGATGAGTTTTTAATGTGCATTCAACGTTTTGTTATTCTGACCTGTATAGAATTTTTAAGACTGTCATTTGCTGTTCTGAAATATCACAAGTGAATTGAATAACTAAACATTCTGTGCCTTCCTCACAGGAAGCAGAAATAGAACATCGAACCCTTGCACTAAAACGGGAAGGTTTTTGGTCCCTGAAACGTCTGTCTCGCATGCCAGAACCAGTTCGACCCAAAGTGCATTGGGATTACCTGTGTGAGGAAATGCAGTGGCTGTCTGCAGACTTCGCCCAAGAAAGAAGATGGAAAAGAGGAGTGGCCCGGAAAGTGAGAGAAAAATGTTTTTATTTTCTTAATGAAATCATTAATCATTGTTGATACAGTGTGTAACTTCTCAGATATGTTTCTCAGGTCGTACGAATGGTCATGCGTCACCACGAGGAGTTGAGGCAGAAGGAAGAAAGAGCAAAGCGTGAGGAGCAGGCCAAACTGAGGAGAGTGGCTGCTTCTATTGCCAAGGAAGTTAGAGCCTTCTGGAGCAATGTTGAGAAGGTGAAGTTCAAGTTTATCTGTTTTTATCCACCTGCCTGGCCTGGAACATTTATAATGTCCAGGACACTAGATGATTTTCAAATCTTAACAGATTTTAAAATGGTGGGAGACCACAGGCATACGGACAATCTGAAACTGATTTTAACATTGTAATTGTCTGAATGCACATACTAGATGAATTGGTCAGAAAATAATGGTAATGACACCACACAATTGAAGATTATTCTGACAAAAAGTTGTTTGCAACAAGCTTTTAGTTGGGCCACACCCCTCAATCTTTGGGGGGTGCAAATCCGGCCCAAAATCAAGTCCTAAAATCTTCAAGTGTGTGGCCAGCCTAACTCATTAATCCGAACCAATGCTAGTCATTCAAGTTGAGCTGCTCAGTCCAATGTCATTTCAAGTTTCAGTTGCTCTAATATACTTTTGTCCGACGTGTTGCTGTATATAGGTGGTCCAGTATAAACAACAGTCCAGACTGGAGGAGAAACGGAAGAAGGCCCTTGATCTCCAGCTGGATTTTATTGTGGGTCAGACAGAGCGGTACTCTGACTTGTTAAGTCAGTCCCTGCAGGCCGATCCAGCACACAGTTCAAACACCGCAGCTTCCTCCAAAACTTCACAGCTGAAGGCTGTTGATGAGGAAGGTGAGGATTGTTTTACTGTTATTCAGTCAAGTTTGACAGCTTTTTTCTTATTTGTGTGCTTGTTTGTATTAAAGTTTTAAATTGTCCTTTTTCTTCTACAGATAGAGACTTTGAGCCACCATGTGAGGAGGAGGATGATGAAGAGACCATAGAGGTGGAGGAGCAGCAGGAGGGAAATGATGCAGAGACACAGAGGAGAGAAATAGAGTTACTGAGACAGGAGAGCACTCTGCCTCTTGACCAGCTGCTGAGTACATTAACTCTTCCCCAGGTAAAACAGTTTTCTAGGATCACTCCAGCACTCATTAACCATGTACACACTGCAGCTAAAAACAGTTGTCACTCCTAATCCTGTTCATACAGAGATTTATGGGATTGACGACCACATTCTGCAACCGGATTTTCATTACATCTGAATTTAACTGCTTGTAAATGCATTTTCACTTTCAGGATCTTCACTGTTGTTTTTCATAAGGCATTTCAGAATCAATTTCTTTTAGTTCCCACCTCCTTAAAAATACCTTTTTAATTGCACAGGATGTTGAAACAGAAGGTGACGCCTCAGATGCTACCTCTTCTACAGTTGAAGACAAGGAATTCAGTGCCAATGAAGAAGATGGTTTGTAAAGTTTCACTTGAGAAACATAAATTGGAAATCAATTTGAATTAAGTAAATATAGGTCTTAAGTTTTCTTCATGCTCCTCTTCAGCGGAAGATGAAGAGGACACCATTGCAGCCCAGGAAGTCATTGAAGGAGATGGAGATCATGCCGAGGAACTTGATGACCTTGCTAGAGAGGGTAACTGAAATACTGTTCTTTCTTTTTTCCAGATGTACCATTCCATAGGTGGTAATTTCCGGAGGTCATATTTTCATTTGTGGTATGTTGGGTTCACAGGGGAGATGAGCATGGAAGAGCTTCTAGAAAAGTACAGAGGAGCGTATGCCTCTGATTTTGAGGAGCCCTCAGACTCCTCTGAAGAATCAGAAGGCACTGAGGAAGAGATGGAGGAAGAAACGGAAGGAGAAGACAGTATTGATGAGACTGGCTCCTCTTCAGGTGAACCACAGTTTGATTTTAGCTTCATGAGTCACTGAAACATTTCTTCATAAATGTTAAAAGTGACTGAACGTTACATCAGCTGTGGCTTACTCAATTCTCAGATTCCCAGACGGCTGTAGACAGTGATGAAGAGGATGATGAGGATGCGGGCGTGCAGGGGAGTGATGAGGAGGAGGAAGAGGATGATGATGATGGAGGAGAGGGAATGGAGGTTCTGCTGAGAGAGGGAGAACATAGTCCCACTGTATCTACATCTCCACGACCCAAGAAAGAGATCAGCCATATTGCTGCTACTGCAGAGAGCCTTCAACCTAAAGGATACACATTGGCAACAACAAAGGTATCTACACGTACACAATCCTCAAACTGATACAAGACACTTTGTTTTTGTTCAACATTAACTTTGATGGTTGGTTCTGTTTCTTTATTCAAGGTCAAAACGCCAATTCCTTTTCTGCTTTACGGCACCTTGCGTGAGTACCAGCACATCGGACTGGACTGGTTGGTCACCATGAATGAGAAGAAACTCAATGGCATTCTTGCAGATGAAATGGGACTCGGCAAAACCATCCAGACCATTGCCTTGTTGGCTCATCTAGCTTGCGTAAAGGGTAACATATTCCACCTAAATTTGCATTTTCCTTTCCTATGTTTTAAATATGTGGTGGATTTATGTAGTATTACAAAATTCTTGTCTTTCATCCCTTCCAGGCAATTGGGGTCCACATCTAATCATAGTTCCTACAAGTGTAATGCTCAACTGGGAGATGGAGTTGAAGCGCTGGTGCCCAGGATTCAAAATCCTCACCTATTATGGCAGCCAAAAGGAACGCAAACTTAAAAGACAGGTACTGAATACAACAATTATGATTTTTATTAACATAATTTATTGTTTTAACTTTTGATTCAACATGATTTTCCCCCATTTCATCATTTCTCAGGGCTGGACCAAACCCAATGCCTTCCACGTCTGCATCACCTCTTATAAGCTTGTTCTGCAAGATCATCAGGCTTTTAGACGCAAGTCTTGGAGGTACCTCATTCTGGATGAAGCCCAGAACATCAAGAACTTCAAGTCCCAGCGCTGGCAAAGCCTGCTCAACTTTAACAGGTGCTTACTTTTAAATCTTGTAATTTCTAAGTCTCTCTTTTTTTAATTATAGCTACAGGCCACCATTTTAATTTTTGAAAAATAATATATTTTAATGATCGCAAATTAAAAGCAGGGTAGGCGATCTTTTTGTTATGCTGGTAAAATCTCTTAAAATCCTGATAGCAGTTAGTGTAAAGTGATCAGTAAGTGGTGTAAATACATTTATATATATGCTGGGGCTGGCACAGAATTGTGGCATTTGGTCTCAATGCAATAATAGGATGTTCTGCTTGCCTGTGAAACCGTTTATGCGTTGATGTGTTGGAGGAGGCGTGGCTTTGAAAAGCTCTCTGAAGGCAGCTTTGAAAGCTAGAATGTTATTGCTAGCCTCTCCAAAATTGCCCACCCTATCTTTAATAAATTTAAAGTAATTATTTAATGGTTTAATTACTTTTACCCTTTTTTGTGTGCAGTCAGAGGCGATTGCTGCTCACAGGAACTCCTCTCCAAAACAGTCTAATGGAACTATGGTCGCTTATGCATTTTCTGATGCCGCACGTTTTCCAGTCCCATCGTGAGTTTAAAGAGTGGTTCTCCAACCCACTCACTGGCATGATTGAAGGGAGCCAGGAGTACAACGAGGGTTTAGTCAAACGCCTTCACAAGGTACTAACACTCCAGCATGGAGCTTATGAATTCACAGAAGCCTCTTTGTTTCATGTGTGACATTAAAGTCCATCTAATTGGAGAGAGATGGTTTCCATGTTTCTTACATTCTTTGCCTGTATTTATTTATAATATTATGGGGAGGCATATAGAAATTTGGTTTAACTAAACATCTTTCTCACTGTTTCTCTCGCTCCCTCTCCTGTTCATTCTCTAGGTGTTGAGACCCTTTCTGCTGCGCAGAATCAAAGTAGATGTGGAGAAACAGATGCCCAAAAAGTATGAGCATGTGGTGCGCTGTCGACTGTCCAAAAGACAGCGTTTTCTGTACGATGACTTCATGGCCCAAGCCTCGTGAGTATGCAGCAAAGCAGATACGGGTGTTTCTGAGGAAAGATCTTCTTACTGTGTCAATAGATTTTAGGCTCAGGCCTTTGATGTTTGAGTGACTCATTATATAGAGTGACTCATTATGATGTTTATTTTAACTGTTTGGTTGTTTTCCCCCCCGTCACATACTTCAGGACACGAGAGACTTTGGCCAGTGGTCATTTCATGTCTGTGATCAACATCCTGATGCAGCTGAGAAAAGTGTGTAATCACCCCAACCTGTTTGATCCGAGGCCCATACAATCTCCCTTCATCACAAAGCCCATCATCTATTCTACTGCCTCACTGGTTCAGCAGGCTCTTGAGACCTCACCTTTGGAGGTAAATGGAAGACGACGACCAGGGCTTCAATAAACATTGATTATCTTGAGAATTGTTTTCCAAAACTCTGAGACCTCAAAAACTATCCCAGTTTAAAATATCAAATCCAATTTAAACCTTGAAATAATGATGTAAACCTTGAAATAATCATGTTAACTCATAGGCACAAAAGGTCAGAGTTTCTTGCTTCCATTAAAGAACACAAAATTTGTTTTGAAACATGCTCAAATGAACTTCTGAAGTCTGTGTAAGTTTGTGTGCATTCTGTCATTAAAGAAAAAGAGAGACATACTAAAGGCTAACAGAAATTCTGTTCAACTTTTTACTCATTAGTATGATGATAATTTGTAAAAAATGTATTAAATGAGAAAGGGCAAAATAAAAGGGGATTATATATGGGGATTGTATATATGGGGATTATGCACTCAGTGAAGTTTAATAAATGTTTTCTTTGCTCACAGCGCTGTGACTTGTCTTTGTTTGACTTGGTTGGTCTGGAGGGACGTGTCTCGAGATACCAAGCAGATGTTTTCCTGCCTCAGAGAAAAGTGACACGTCAGCTTGTTCAGGAGATCATGGAGTCCCCTGATCCTCCTCCCAGACCGAAGCCTGTTCGCATGAAGGTCAACAGGTATGTCATTTAAAATAGTTGAGCACATAATCCTAACGTATAAACTTAAGGTAAAGAAACAGAGGTTTGGTTGTATCTTTACTATGTATCCTGCATGTGACTGATTCTTTTCAGGATGCTCCAACCCCTTCCTAAGTCTGATGGGCGTTCAGCTGTGAATACCCCACGGCCAGCATGTCCCACCACCACCGCAGTGGCTCAGACTCCAAAGCCTCCCCTAATCACAGAGGTCACCCCTTCCCAGACTCCTTCCCAGCCAGCACCTCAAGGTCAGCTCCAGGGTCCAAACCTCGCATCCTGATCATCAAATCACTGTGTACGATTCCTCTGGTGTGATTGTAATACAAGAAGACATTAAATTTTCACTTCTGTTTCAGTTTGCCCTGGTACTCCTATAACTGCTCCAAAAGCTCCAATGGCTCCTAGCAGCGTCCCCTCTGTGACTGCAGTCAGGCCTCCAGTCCCCCAACCAGTGACTGTCCGGCCCTCAGCACCAGCCAGTATCCCAGCTGTGTCCACTCCACCTCCACCTCCAAGCAACATCATGACTCAGAGAGTTCTGCTCAGCCCAGATATGCAAGCTCGGTTGCCATGTATGTCCATTTTGTCACTCCTTTATAACCTCAACCAGTGGTTTTGCTACTCGTTCATGGTGATAAATGAATCAATTGTTTTTGTTCACCTCGCATGTGCAGCTGGAGAGGTGGTGAGCATTGCTCAGCTGGCTTCTCTGGCTGGCCGGCCTGTGTCGTCCTCTCAGGGCAGTAAACCAGTCACCTTTCAGCTTCAAGACAACAAGCTGACACTATCTGGAACTCAACTGCACCATGTATCAATGCCTCAACCACGACCCATCCAAGGTAACCACAGCTTTGCACACACAAATGTTTATAATCTTAAAAATAATCTGCTTGTGCAAATGATCCACTGCCTGCTATGGATAGGTTTCGCTTTTCCTGCACGCCTTCAGTCTTTCTGTGAGCGTTTGGTGTGGTCTATGGCCTAACACTTTCTTCTGTGGTTGTGCCTTTTAGGAAATGTAATGCATCTGGTTTCCAGTAGTGGGCAGCACCACCTTATTAGTCAGCCAGCTCAGGTGGCAGTTCTTCACACAGTTAGTCAGTCAGGTAGCAGCTCAGCAATTTCCCACCCAAGCAGCACAACCCCAACCTTCTCTGGACTAGCAGTACCTTTCACCGCTACTCAAGGTACTTGTGCTGTCCTTGAGTTCATCATTGTTCGGGTACAGCCTGTATCCTGGGTACCAAACTACCTGCATACTCAGAAAAGCATGTGCATGGATATTCTGCCATTAGTTTTTGTTTGTAAAAGCATGTGGCAACTAATTTTGTATGGTTTGTTGGCTACTAACTGATTCGCTCCTCTTAGATGAGAAGGTATTTGAACTCCGTAGTAAAAGTTACATGTAACTTGACACTTTGTTAAAAAGGTTACATGAGATTTGTGGTTGTTGTTTTTTTGTTGTTGTTGTTAAACATTTCTAATGCTGTTAAACATCAGTTTATAAAATTTTTGTGAAGTGGTTGGAATACATTCTATGAAAACATTCTGAACTTCATTTCTCATTTTTATTTTGTCCTTTTTAATCTAAAGATCTATTAACAGACTTTCTGTCATTGTCTTTTTCTCATCCAAGCTCTCTTTGCTTTGAACCTGGTGTACAGATGAAAGACTTGATAATGCCAAACTTGATTTTTTTTTTTGCTAGCTCTGTAAATTCATAGTCTTCGTGCTCTGACTGATTAAATTCCTGTGTTGTAACTAAACATACCTTTGTTTATTGCAGTACCAACATCCATGGTAAGTGGACCCGGAATTGTAAAGATTGTTGTTCGCCAGGCAACAGGTAAAGAAGGCGGGTCTGTCCCCACTAAGGCCGTGCCTCCTCCTCGCCCTGCTCTTCCTCAGTCAGTTACCCTGCATCCACATGGCACCTCAAGCCCTGTTGTTAGAGCACCCACTTCATCACAGCCCCCACCCCGGCCTCCAGTTTATGCTGCTCCACCCAGAACTGTTGCTTCGCCCCAGACTCCACCCATTCGGCCTGTGTTGAGAGTGGTACAGGGACCGGCACCAAACGCAGAACCAGGTGATTTTTTTTTTTCCTTCATATAAACCACACTTGGTCCTGGAAGGCCAGTATCCTGCAGAGTTTAGCTCCAACTTGCCTGAACACACCAGCCTGGAAGTTGCTAGCTTGACTAGTAAGACCTTGATTAGCTGGTTTGGGTGTGTTTAATTGGGGTTGGAGCTAAATTCTGTGGGACACTGAATTCTCAGGATTGCACACAATTGATATGAGGTTGATGGATATCTGTGTAGCTTTTTTGCAGAATTGTATTGCGATCATTCCATAGTGTATCAATTAACTCTGTTTGCAGTAGCGAAGGTGAATTCATCATCTGGGGGTAAGGACAGTGCTAGTGATGTCATTGCTTTGCGCATGAGCACTCCCAAGCCTGCATCCTCGACTCAGAGCAGCCCGTCATCATCTCAACGTCCTCGTATTCAGCCGCCGCCACCACCACCACGATCCCCCTTTTATATGGTAATTGTTGTATTTGTCCTAAAAATACCCAGTTAATCTCTGTTTTCAACTTTTCACATCTGAATTTACCTGTAAGTTGTTTACTGTTTGTTGTCTCTTTTTGTTAAAATCACTAAATATTTACCCTTGGACAAATCACATAACCTTTTGTAAATGTAACAATAACTGTTAAACAATTGATAAACCCAACACTCAACTCAGGTTACGATGCTTTGCAAATGTGCTTACTGTGTATCAATACATTAGCGTCAGTAACTAGCATTGTGCGTTTATCTTAAAAGAAAATAACTCGCTGTTGTTCATGTATTTAACTCTAGCCAGAGTTTTCTGTTCTGTTATTCCTAGTATAAAATTTCTGGTAACATTTTTACTATGTACCAGTAGCTAATTTAGTCATCTTGGTCTCCGACAGTCATGGCTGTCAGACAGCCGAAAGGCTCAGCGAGATGACCGAATCTCTCGCATCATTCGCATCAATGATCAGCACTGCGGTGCTAAGCCTGTGTACGGCCATGAGGTGTTGGACTTTCTTACCTTCCTCCCGGGACTTTGTACATCGCCGGCACGTCCTGTTCCAGGCGGCTGGAGTTACTCTGGCTACAGCTCTTGCCTCACTGCCCAATCACAGCATTCCAGTGACTATCTAGAAAAGAGTGAAGCTCTGAAAGAAGCCATCCACAGTTCAGATGAGAGACTTCAACTTCTCACTGAAGTCATAGACAGGTTTGTCTCACAAACAGTTTAAAGACCCATTCACATCAACAACAATAGAAGCCTTCCTGTAGCTAAACAGGTAGAAAATTGCGTTAGCAGTGCAAAGGTTGTGGGTTCGATCCCAGGGAATGCAAGTACTGATAAAAAAATGTTTACATTGAATTCACTGTAAGCCGCTTTGGATAAAGGCATCTGCCAAATTATTAAATGTAAATGTAACAGTAACTACGCAGATAATTATATTGATAACTGTATTAGCGTCTAGAGCCATAGAAAAATAGCTTTTTTTGTTTGGCTGTCAGTGTTTTATTGTTCATCTGGAATTTACCTAGAATTATCAAATTTTTGTCATCATTATAGCTATCATTCTTGGTGTGGATGGCCTTAAGTCTTTTTTCTACATTTTACAATTAAAATCTGAATGTATTTTAAATAAAAAAGGAAGATATTGGTAACGGATGTTTGTAAATCCATTTCCTTGTTCCACCCCACAGGTTCACATTTGCTATCCCTCCAGTGGAGGCGAAACCCATCACCATGCACAGCTGCCACCCACCTCCCTCCCTCAGACATCAGCAAGTCCTTTTCTCTGCCAATCTATCTTCCCATCTCTCCTCTCTCACTCACACGTTCCATCACATCCAGGCCAACATGAGGACACAGTTTCCTGACCTGAGGCTCATTCAGTATGACTGTGGTAAGTACTGTGGTCCCAAGGTTGTACTTAAGCGTTTTCCCCTCATTTTAAGCATGTTTATGTATAATAATAGCACCGTTGGTTAGGAACTTGGAATTAATTTTTGGAATCATTAAATACACAATATAGACAATCTTAACACACTAACTAGCATTCCAGTTGTTTACTCACAATGTAAAATGTCAACAAGACAGACAAAAATGCCAGGAGAGTACATAAAAAATCTGAATAATTCGAATTTTTGGCTGTTATTAGGTCCAAATATAAACTTTAAATAACCTTGATTTTACTGATGTGCATTATGGCAATAAAGTAACAAGCCACTAAAGAATGGCTTGCAGTTGCCCTAGACAAAATTAGTATTTTGATGCCAATTATTTTAGAGTATTGAGAAAAAAATCAACATTATTTTCATTTACAGGTAAACTGCAGACACTCCATCTTCTACTTAGAAAGTTAAAGGCCGGAGGGCACAGAGTCCTCATCTTCACTCAGATGACACGCATGTTAGATATTCTCGAACAGTTCCTCAACTACCACGGGCACATCTACCTGCGGTTGGATGGGAGCACACGCGTTGAACAGAGACAGGTAAGTTACAGATAAATGCATTAGAAAATACTAGTTTGCAAGAGTTGATCTATGCATACGTGTTTGGACTTTATTTATATGCGAGTATATTTAAGTCTATGATGATTTTTTTCGTTTATCTGTCAGCGGTGACACTTTTGGAATGTTTGTCTCTCTCACAGGCTCTAATGGAGCGCTTCAACGCAGACCGCCGGATATTCTGTTTCATCTTGTCCACCCGCAGTGGAGGTGTGGGTGTTAATCTGACCGGGGCAGATACAGTTGTGTTTTATGACAGTGACTGGAATCCAACCATGGACGCCCAGGCTCAGGACAGATGCCACAGAATTGGACAGACAAGAGATGTCCACATCTACAGGTAAAACCCTTGCCATTTACCATGCTATGCATTTTTTTTATTCAGATTTTAGATACATTTTGAATTACATAATCAAAAGTGTGGACTATTAAGCACAGATTATGAATTAAATATTACATATTTAATACTTGGTGTTCCTGTAGTTCTTTTGGTAGAGTAAGGTGGGGGTTGTGGGTTTGATTTCCAGGGAATACACATACTCTTAAAATGTATAACTTGAATGCACTGCAAGTTTCTTTGGATAAAGTGTCTGCCAAATGTGTAAATGTAATACTTCTAATATTATATTTGTTTAGGCTAATCAGTGAACGTACAGTGGAAGAAAATATTTTGAAAAAGGCCAATCAAAAGAGGATGTTGGGAGATATGGCTATTGAAGGTGGAAATTTCACCACAGCCTTTTTCAAGCAGGTGAGAGCTTACTTTGATTGGGTTTTCAAAAGTACAGACATGATGTGGGATAAAACTGTGGAATGATACATGAACCCACTGCCTCACTCCCACAGCAAACTATCAGAGAGTTGTTTGATGTGTCAGAGGGAGAGAAGAAAGAAGCAGAGTCAAGTGTGTCTCAATCAGATGAGGATGAGTCCATCAATAAACAGCAAACCACAATTTTGGAACAGGTAATTTCTTTTTTAAATAGTTATGTTCTGTGCTTGCTTTTGTCTGTTTTTGTTTTACACAAGGCAATTTTTGTGTACATTAGGCGTGGTATAAAATTCATCCTTTATCCCATCTTAATTGGTAAAAATCATATTTATATGCGTTTTATACCAGGCTCTGTGCCGTGCTGAGGATGAAGAGGATATAGTGGCTGCATCTCAAGCCAAGGCTGAGCAGGTGGCTGAGCTTGCAGAGTTTAATGAGAATATTCCTCTTGATGATGGGGACAGCAGAGACCAGGAAGAGGAGGAGCTCTCCAAGGCTGAGCAGGAAATTGCTGCTTTAGTTGAACAGGTAAATTAATTATTTCTTACAGAATGCTTTATTAGAATGTGATTTTTATTCTATAAATCATTTTTATCACTCGTGCCTATTGCCTCTTTTCTGGACAGCTTACTCCCATAGAGCGATATGCCATGAATTTCCTTGAGGCTTCCCTTGAAGACATTTGCAAGGAGGAGCTTAAGCAGGCAGAGGTAACCATTAAACCAGTATCCTAGCTCTTATACTTTACTGTAGAATTTATTTTAGCAGATAAATCCAAACATTTTCCTGACATTTCTCTTGACTTTACAGGAACAGGTTGAGGCTGCAAGGAAAGGCTTGGATCAGGCAAAAGAGGAAGGTTTGAAACTGCATCAGTCATCTGACAGTGATGAAGAGGATTCTGTACATCTTGGTAATGAGGACCCTACTCCTGCCCGCCGCCCTCGAAAGCACAAAGAGAAAGGAGCTCCTTCTACAAGAGTCAGTGGCAGGCTTAGAGGGACACCTGCTGATGATATGTCCCTAAAACAGCCATCCCCAGATCGGGAAAGAAGTAGGAGGGGGGCATGGATGAACTCTACACCCGTACCCAGAGAAGTGCCTGAAAAGATTCGCAGTGGTCTGCGAGGAAGAGGGGCAACCAAAGAATCTGCATCACTCACGCCATCTGAAAATCAGAAAGTTCAAACCAACCAGCAGCTCTCAGATTCAGCAGCCCCTGTTCTGCGGGGTTCAGACACAAAAATCAGATGTGTGCCATCCCCCCACCTTCAGCCCAACTCCCCATCCAGCTCTGTGCCTTCAGCTGCTGCATCTCCTGCAGTGGACAAAAACTCTGGTGGGCATCAGTCCTCATTATCCACTGCCAACAGAGAAGACAGTGAAGAGACTGTGGTAGAGGTACTGTCTGATATTATTAGTAAGAGAGATAGAAGAGCATCTGCATCATCTGACTCCATCTGTTCTCCTGAGCATCAGTCTGAACAGGATGGTCAGCTCTGTCTTTCTCCTACTCTGGCATCACCTAACTCTCGCTCACCACGAAAGCGCCAGTCAGCTGAAAGGGAGATCCTGATGGGCCTTCCGGAAGATTCTCCATCAGCCAAGGTCCTTCGGAAGCTACCCGGTCGCCTTGTCACAGTGGTGGAGGAGAAAGAGCCAAGACGGAGACGGCGGGGTGTAAGCGGAAGTGGAGGAACACACACTGAAGGATCATCAGAGGAGAATGAACAAACAGAGCCAGCACAAGACCCAGCTTCTCACTCTTCTGATGGAGGTGGACAAACTCAAGACTCTCCTTCCAAATCAACCCCCACATCCCTGGCTTCTTCCCCACCACAACGAGAGCCAGAGCATGTCTCTTCTCCATCACAGTCTAGTCCGGGAAGGCCTCACCCTCCCTATTCCCCAACACACCATTCACCAGACATGCCTGTCCTAAGAAACTTGCCTGTACGACGGCGGCTGGAAACAGAGTCTCGAATGGCAGCACAGTTAGGAGAGCAGTTTATGGGAAGAGGGAGAGGAGTGGATCGGAGATCTGCTTTGTCACCAAAAAAACAAGAAGCTAATTCAGACAAGGAAGGTGTTACAAACATTCCTGCTTCAAGTGACTCAAATGTGAATAATCCTGTACCAGTGAAGCGCAAAAGGGGCAGACCTCCTAAAACACCACCAAGGGTTCTAGAGCTATCAGAAGAGAAGATACCTGTAACACAGAAAACAGGTTCTGAGCAAAGCCCCCCTCTCTCGCCAAAACGAAAAAGGGGTCGTCCTCGTAAAGATTCCACCACTAATACAACAGTGATTTGTAATGCTGAAAAACAAGAACAACCAGCTACAAGCTCATCTGCATCTTCTACTTCTTCAGGAACTCTTTCATCCCAAGAGCCAAGTTTGTCAGCCGCTAATGATGTTACTTCACCTGCTGTCAGCAAACCTTCACCAATAAGCTCTCCAACAGACAACCCCACTTCACCCTCAAAAGCTGCTTTAGAATCATCTTCATCTGAACCAGATTCCCAAATAGACAAGACCACTACATCTGATTTACTGTTCTCTGTGCATTGTGACACGCTAAATAAGTCTCCATTGGAACTTTCACGTGGTGATACTCCCACCAGTCCAAACAGCATGACTGCATACAATGATTCCCAAACCAGTACACTTAAAAGTCCACCACACAGCACTTCTACAGCATGTGTCTCTGAGACCAGCACAGCTTCGTCCCCCACACTACAACTTCCTAGTCATCTCAAAGAGCATTCAGCTAATGCAGTTCCTGTCAGTGCTGAACAACATGCCCTTACACCTGAACTTGATCAGACCAATCAGATCTCAGTTTCTTCAGAACATTTGACTGCCTCAGATGTAGATAAAGTTAAACTACATTCTCTCACCACTACTCAGAACATGCCCTCAGATACATTGTCTCAAATGACTTCACAACCCTTATCATTTGTACAAGTCTCTGTAGAGCCCATCTCTGATATATCTTTAACTTCTGGAACTGAGCCAGAGTCATCTTCATCTAAGTCAGTGACACCAGAACCTCATGTTAAACCTGCTGCATCTACCGTTGAACAACAGTCCATACCTGTGCCTAATGAAACATCTGCTCCCCCCTCACAATGTCAAATTACACCCATCCAAGCAGCAGATTCACCACATTCATCAGTCACATCATACCAAATGTCTTCAACTTCTGTACAGTCTTCGTCCGCCCCTAATCAGACAACAACAGATTTTTCATCTATATCCAACATTAAAGATGCAGATTCTTCTCAACCTCAAAACATGTCAACCGAAACTATGGCTGATGATCACAAAGGCCAGAATCTATCAAAAGAACAGGTAATTGAGAAAACAGACAACATGGAAATTGACAGTGGTGGTGAAGATGATTCAGAAGAAAAAGACAGTGTCTCATCTCAGCCAAAACGAAGGAAAATTGATATGTTGCCAAAGGAACAGACACTCAATGCCTCAGGACTTAGCTTATCAATGTCAGATGTTGAGGCCCATGATGCTCCTAAGAGTGATGGACATGATAAAACAGCAGAAGAGTGCAGTCATAAAGAGGACAAAGAGACCAGAACTTCAGCCAAAAAACGAAGCATAAGCAGGCAAAGCAGCCAGGAGTCCCTTCGTTCCTCTTCCCCATCTTCTGTATCCTCCTGTGGTACAAAATCATCTTGGTCCAAAAAGACTGGAGATGGTAGGAGGCCAGTAAAAAGAAAACAGGAGGATTTAAATCCTGAAAAAGAGAAAACAGAGAAAGGCTCTGCCCCAAAACACCAGTCAAAGTCTTCATCCTCATCTTCTTCAGACTCGGAGGATTCTAATAGCAGAAACAAACGTCTGACAAGATCAGCCCAGAAAAAGCTGGAGAAAGATGTGAGGGTTGCTAACAATGATGAGAGCAGTAAAAGACAAAGAGCAAGTTCAGACAAGAAAGCTCAGAACACCAATACCACAGAGGGAGAGTCCAGTGGTGAAACATATTCAAGAGCACTCCGAAAATCTTCAGCTGCACAGACTGTTTCACAATCCAATCCTTCAACCTCCCCTGAACCTGAGGTACGGGGCAAACGCTGTTCCGCCCTTAATGCTGCAGCCAAGCTTTTGGCAATGAGGGGACGAGGACCAGATACACCCAGCCCCAAAATGAAAGGTGCTGGACAACAAAGTAAGTCACAGTCCTCTGAAAACATCAGTAAACCCATGGCCAAAACCGGACAGGACTCTCCCAAGACATCTAACAGTAGATCAGGGAGTGGCAGAAGAACCCCCAATCGGTCCTCTGAATCACCTCAGTCCTCTTCTGCTGCCCGATCTACTCGGCAGCGACCAGGCAGCCTCGTTCCCCCCTTGGAAACTGAGAGAATTAGAAAAGAGGAGAAGAAAAAGACATCTGATTCTAAGGAGGAAGGTGAAGATGAGCCTAGAGAAAGCAGGTCTTCAAGAGGTCACAGTGCCTGCAGTAGTATAAGCAGCGAAAGAGGAGCAGGCAGCAGCAGAAGTCGAAGCAGCAGCAACAGCAGCCAGCGCACCCACAGTCTGAGCTCACAGAGCACAGGAGCCCCCCGCTTTCGCTCCAGAGCACCCTCCTCTGGTAGTGACACAGAGAGGGGCAAAAGTATTCAGAGAAAGAGTGGAGGCAGAGGCAGGGAGAGCAGGCGAGAAACAAGGTCCCAGAAGCATGACAAACCTGAACTTAGCGCTGGATCAGGTGATGGGACTCCTGACAGGGTTCTCAGGAGTGTAGCTGCACTGGCAGCCGCTCAGGCACGTACTCCAGCTAGCAACACACGCTCTTCATCAACTCAACAACGACACTCCAAGACGTGATCAGGAAAGGAGAATAGTCTTTAGGTGTAAACGAGGAATTAGAGCTGGAAGGAGTGAACGCAGGTTTTATGGATTCTAGGAAAGAGGATCAGTTTCATTAAAGGCCATAGTTAGCTGTATGAGAGAGATGGAAAAAAAGAGATCTTTTGCACATTGTGATTAGATGTAACCTTGCCTTTGCCCTCTCAGCTATCTTAAGTCAAGCCATTTATGGTGTGGAAAGGGTCTATAGAAGCAGGACAATGATGACAACGATTTGGTTCCCTATTAAAAATGTGTCTGAATAATTTGAGTTAAAACAGGATATTTCACCCTACCACAAGGACAAAAATTTCAAAGTAGCTGGGCAAGAGGCAAGATTTATTATTTGTTCATACACTATGTACTGTAATCATAAAGACTGGAATACTATGTGAAGTGTTGGAAGATCGGTCACTTAGATTGTACTTTTTTTTACAGAGTGTACTAGAGTGTACGCTGCATCCGGTTTTGATGAGGAAGAAATTCATGAATGCTACGTGTAAAGGATTTAGTGGGGATTGTACACTTGTAAAGTTTTTAGACCATTGCGTTCTGGAATAATGTTTGTCAGCTGTTTGACTATTGTTTGTTTCAAGTCAGTTGATAAATTAAGAAAATTATATATCTTCCAGGGTATGAAGAAGAGGGCAGGTTTATAAATGTGATTTTGTTTTTTTGTCTTTATTTTGGGGCTGCACTATGCTGGAGTTACTATTTGCTTAAATCACTTGTGTAATGTCTCAGTCCAATACTTTTAAATTCTGCTGCTGTCTGCTTTTTCCCATTTGCACATCTGAAATGTCCCAGACTTTGGAGTGCATTAGGTGATTTAGGTTCTTTTATTTCCAGCCCAGGACATCAACTTGTCAATACATCTTTACTGGTACCACACGCTGCTTTTTGTAAGCTCTAATGTTGTATCTCTTGAGCTTGTGATAAATCTTAAAATTTGCTTGTCATTTGCTTTATAGCAGTACAGAAATGGGAGATTTCCTCTCGCTGTTTTTCTTTACTCTTTCCCAAAGTGTTAGTCCTTATGATCATTATTACACATTAAATTGTATTCTCAGAAACTGAATCTAAAATGAGTTTGATAAAATGAGAGTGCCTGTTGATCTGTACAAGGATCCATGTTAACATATAGAGGTTTGGACATCTGTAGTGCTTTTGATGTAATAGGCTTTTCACACCCTTCATCATAAACACGCCATCTCTGTTTATGTGCAACCAAAACTGAAATCACTTCTGTGGTAAAAATTGCTACTGTCAGCTATTTTTATTTCTGAAGTATTGGTCCTTTTCATGAAGAGACTGATGCTGGGTGGGCAGGAGACACCATAAAGAACCTCTTTATGAGGGATATCTTATATTTTGCCGAACATTGGCAGTCAAGTGAGTTGTAAGATAGCTTTCTTTGCCCTTTTTGGACAGGGAGACAGTTGGGGTATTAGTAGAATATGGTGATGGTCTTATTTTCATTTTGATTTGTCTCTATTCTAATTTGTTACATTCCTTTATGTTCCCTTGTAATTCCACATTGTTTTACTTGAAAGATTGAAACAAAAAAGTTGAATAAAAAGACCAAAAATACATTTTTCTCTATCGCTCACTTTTCTTACAACTTAAGGGTCATGACATTGACAACAGATTTTCTTAGAAAAGTTTATGGAGAAAAGTTTCAAAAATTCAGAAGTGTTACCTCAGATGAGCAATGCTTTTATAACATCTACATCTTGTTTTGTGGCTTCAAGTTTCAGTTTCTCAGCTCTGGCCCGGTCCACTTTCCTGCAGAGTTTTGCAGAAAACCCTTCACGCTTGAACGATCAAGCTCTTCAGGATCAGCAGTTGAGTTTGGTGAGGGCTGGAGATCAACTCAGCAGGAAAGTGGACCTCGAGGTAAAGTAAATCCGGGATCAGCCTTGTTTCACAGGGCTGATGAGCCACATAACAGAATAACAAAGCCAGATCAAGAACCAATCACAGCAAGTAAACTGAGGTCGGACTCTTGGTTCACTTGACCTCGTGCTCTGGTTTTGTGTTTTGCGGGCACTTGGCAACACAGTGCAGAAGATCCGCTGACGTTTCCTGCTAAGTATCCATGAAGATCCGTGATCCCGTCTTCTGCTGACACCCGTTCACATTTATTACAGCAACAGGTGCGTGTTTTACTTCTCTAAACTGAAGAACTCCGTTTACTGTAGTTATGTTTAGCATTATTAGCTAGCTGGCTAACTTGTTCGAAAGCATTCTGTTGCCATGGCAATTGTTAAACGAAAGTGCGTTGGCCAAATCAAGTACCTCATTGTTTTGGTTTAACCTGGTTTCAGAAGTTATGGATGATTTTAGCATTTAATGTTTCCGTAAGTATATTAAAATTTAGTTTAAGTTGTATTTTAATGATCGTGTAGTACAGTTACAGTGTGGGTAAAGTTATTAAAGTCACACGTTAGTTAAACGTATTGCATGCAAAAATGTCTTGCTTGCCTTTACGATTTTGTAATATGACTCCTTTTTGCTTTTAGTAAATGTTTGTATAATGTCGTAACTACAACATATCACTTCATTGATAATCCACAGAAATATTTTGAATCATATTTTTAATGATTAATTTCATTAAATCGAGTTAAATTAAAAATCGTGCTGCTGTTTTTAGAAAATCTAACCTGCATCCAATCTGTTTATTAATAATAAAAGGTAAAGTTAGTTTAATACTTTGATTTGAAAATAAAACCCACTAAGATTTTAATAAATAGCTTTTCACATTCACTTACTATCAATATATGCATCATTTTACAAATCCCAATTAGTTAATATATACTTATAGTTAGTTATAGTTGATGTTAATGTATACTTAATTGTTCCAGCGCTCAACCACTTTTCTAATCACTTTTGACAAGTAATGGGGGATTATCTTTCCTCTCTGATTCTTTCTCGCCTCCTGGCCTTCATTTATGTGTTCATGTATCAGGTTTAGGCCTCCTGTGTTTCTAATAGGACACTTGATCTTAAGGTTTCGATGTGTCGGTATGTAAGTATATCCAAGTAAGGCCACCCAGCACAGAAGAGGTGAATTTGTCTCTTTTTGTCAGGGATTACGTGCCAGTCCTCAGACAGACAGCTCACAGCGGGGAGGATGAGAGCCTTCTGCTGGACAGCCAAAGCTAAGTGGAGCAGACGGGAGAATTTTCCATCCTGTGGTACTGCTGCCCTCCTTCTGTAGAGCTCACAGGTTAGTGTCAAGTGCTAAATCATTACAAGAATTTGTGGGTTTTGTTGGATAATAGTTTTTTGTGTAACATTTGTCTTGTGTTAAGAGGCAGTGTGTTATTTCATTACCTTTTTTCTTTTATGGTTGTCCTTTAATTCCTGGCGATGCGGAAAAAAAATAACAATTGGTTTTTATTTCATATCTCTACTTAGTGAAAAATAAATGGTTTATTGAAAAATAAATGTAGTTTATAAATCTAACCCGTTTATCCAGTTATGATCAGTTTTGGTATATTGAGAATGGACTAATTTGTTATTTCTTTTCGGTAATATTAACCACCATTAAGGTCACTAGGTCATTTTATCCGAGCTCAGGGCCACGGGGTCACGGTCGTCATTACCCAAATCGCTGGATCAGTTACCTAACACAAAGGTTTCTCAGAATCTGTAGGGATGTCCCACTGTACCCTGTTTCCCTCCCCATAAGCCAAATCATAAGCTAGACCGTACCATAAGCTTAACTTTTACATTTGACCTTAAGCAATGTCATTGTATGGTAGCAGTGTCAAGATTCTTAATAGTAAATATTTTTCAAACCAATTTTTTTATTGTATTATTATATTGTACAGACTTCGCAAATTTGTGACACACCGAGCATATTTGCCCTTTTCTCTTTCACTCGGTCTGTTGTTGACGGGTAGGGTACTCATCTGTGGAGGGTAATGAGAACAGAAACATGATGCTAAGCTTTAGCGTTTTGCCCTTTACCGGTGGCACCCCTGATATGGCTGATTAAGTTTCATGTAGGGCATGTGACATCACACCAACAATATTAGATCTTCCTGCTTGTGAGTTCTCGAACAAAGGTTTATTACTAAATCTAGAAGCCTCTTAATCCTTGCTGTGTCTTCATCAAACATTTATGTGTCAGAATGGAGACACCCACAGAGAACTCAACGGGGTGCTCGGCGAGTGAGGCGTTCCGGTGTGAGCCTGAGGCGGGGGCGGAGGGTGAGGGTTGGGGAAGTGACACTCGTGCAGAGCCCTGCAATACGCCAATCCCTTTATCTGCAGTGAACAACAAGAAGAAGAAAAGAAGAAAGAAGTAAGCATGTTATGCTGTTTAGTTACGCACACGTTTATGGTTGAGGTAAAGGACCTTATAACAGGACTGACTGTTGTTGACTTTCAATATTTCTACTCAAAGTTCTCAAAGTTATCAAAAGATATTTTTGCAATAACGTTCAAATTTTTTAACATTATATATCATGTCTATCAAAAACATTATTTTTAAGTTGTTAGTGGAACTTTTTAAAAATGGTAAAGATTTAGTTTGAATAACGTCCTTTTTACCAAACGGAAGCGTCTAAAAACCTGGACGTTTTGAATGTTCCTAGAACTTGCAAATAACATTTTTAATGTTTTTGATAGTTAATGGAAACATACAAATGGAAACAACCTAAACTTGTTAACTGATAGATATTAACAGGGCAGCTTTTAAATTCTTGAACACTGCACAGGTCTGTCTGTTTGCTGTCTTTTGTCTTTCAGATGACTGTGGATAAATCTCACCAACTGCAAATATGAGAGTGGTGAGTTTGTGTATTTAAGCATTAAAATCTTTTACTTCAGCATTTGTGCGTATGGTCTCAAATTTACTTGATATTGTTTATGTAACGCCACGTTCTGAATCTTTTTTCCTTTTGTCAAGTGCGTCGTGCCGCTCGCAGATACGGGCTGAGAGAAGCTGCAGAGGGAGAAGACTGGACCTTGTTTTGGACGGACTGCTCGGTTTCACTAGACAGAGTCATGGACATGAAGCGATACCAGGTGTTTTCCTGTCAAACACCATCAGTCTCTTGTTTAGTGTGCTGTTGATTCAAACTAACGCTCTTACAGTGTTACTAGGATGTTAATGCATATTTTGCCTCTACGCAGAAAATCAATCATTTTCCTGGAATGAATGAAATCTGCAGGAAGGATTTGCTTGCACGAAACATGAACCGTATGTTGAAACTCTTCCCGAAAGAGTACAACATATTTCCCCGCACATGGTGTCTCCCTGCAGAGTGAGTCTTTTCAACTTCAATTGTGCAATGAAGTCACGATTCAACCCTTTAATGGCCATTAAAAAGTTCTCTTTATGTGTTTCAGTTACAGTGATTTCCAAGCCTACAGCAGAGCCAAAAAGCACAAGACTTATATCTGCAAGCCAGACTCAGGTTGCCAAGGTCGTGGGATCTATCTTACCAAGTCCAGCAGGGACATTCGACCAGGAGAACACATGATCTGTCAGGTGTACATATCTAAGGTAACATAGTTACATCACAGATATGGCCACTGGCACAATGGTTCTAATTAGAGCTGCAACTGTAACTTATAGGATTAAAAATTAACGAAAATCAGTTACTGAGCAAGTACAGATCAGACAGATCTGGTCTGTACTTGACAGATCAGTGACAGATCAGTGTTCAATACGATCTCCTTACTCCTATTCCAGACCGTGAATTTATAATAATGATTTATGATGTACTGAGTTGTCAGGTCTGATTTCCTGGAAAATGTAAGTTTGGCTTCATTTGACTTCAACAATGTAATAAAGTATGAAGTAACTTGCAATTTATTGTTTTAAACAAAGATGGCGACAGATATCAAAGTTACGGATTGCAGCTTTAAGCATCTATTAAATTAAGTGATATACTTGCAAACAATTTTATATGTTAATCAGTGGCAAACTCCCAGAAAAAAAGACACATTGAATCATTACTTATCTTTGTTTTTGTAGCCGTTCATCATCGATGGGTTCAAATTTGACCTGCGCATTTATGTGCTAGTGACCAGCTGTGACCCTTTCCGTGTCTTTGTGTACAACGAGGGGCTGGTCCGATTCTGCACAACTCAGTACACTGAGCCCACTGCCAGCAATTTGGTGAGATGCTGAAACCCGCAATGGTTTAATGCAAGATTCTTGGTATAAAATACTCCAAAAGACTCTGGTCACCTTGATTTATGCATTACAGGAGGATGTTTGCATGCACTTAACTAACTATGCCATCAACAAACACAGTGAAAACTTCGTGCGAGATGAAGATACAGGCAGCAAACGGTAACCTTCATGTTCCTTTAGATTTTGATGTGTATCTACCGTTCCTGGAAACCGTGTCGTTAAGGAACTTGTCATTTTTGCAGGAAACTCTCGAGCTTCAACAAGCACATGGAGGCCATGAGCTACGATACAGAGAAGATGTGGACAGACATTGAGGATGTCATCATTAAAACACTAATATCAGCTCACCCCATTCTCAAACACAACTACCACACCTGCTTCCCCAACCATGCGTCCGGCAGTGCCTGTTTTGAGATCCTGGGCTTTGACGTGATACTGGACCATCGACTTAAGCCTTGGCTTCTTGAGGTTCAAATTAATTTTAAGGCTTGTTTTCATAGTTTCAACAGGCCATCCCAAAGTTACACTCTAAAAAAATTAAGATGCTTTACGATGCCATAGTGGAACCATTTGTTACTGCATGGTTCCCCAAGGAACCTTAAGGCTAATACAGAACCTTTATGTTCCACAAAAAGTTATTTGTGGTGAAAAAAGGTTCTTTAGATGATAAAAATTGGGCTTTAAACAACCTTTGACTGAATGGTTCTTTATGGAATCAAAAGTGGTTCTTCTGTGGTATCACTTTGAAGAACCTTTTAAGAACTTTTATTTTGAACTGTTTTTTTTTGTACCTGTACTAGCTAAACTCCTAAACTCTGTTTTTAGGTCAACCATTCCCCTAGCTTCACCACAGACTCCCGTTTGGACCGGGAGGTGAAGGACGGCCTGCTTTATGACACCTTGGTGCTGATCAACCTGGGGGTCTGTGACCGCAGGAAGATCACAGAAGAGGAGCGACGCAGGGTAAAAGAGAGACTTCAGCAGAACCGCTCTAGAGAGGCCAGGTACCTTCATTTAAACCAAAGCAGCACATAAAAACATCATGACTATGTAGAAATCATCCACAATAATCACAGCAATGTGTGCTTAACAGTACTCACTTGTAAGAATTAACTGTGCTATATAAGAAGGCAGCTCAAATCTTATAACAGAGGCTGTGTGTTGTGTGTTTTAAGGAGCGAGGAACTTCGGCAGTCACAGGCTGCTAGTATGGAGCAGATGCAGAAATATGAGGCCAAACACATGGGTGGATTCCGACGGATCTACCCTCGAGAGGGAGGGGAGAAATATGACAAGTATTTTCAACACAGCGGCTCTCTCTTCCAGGAGACCGCCGCCTCCAAAGCCAGGGAGGAGTGTGCCAGGTGTATACACGTTACATTATTCATGTTTTTTTTACAGGAGTACAGTTACGCCCATAAAACAACACTGAAATAATAACGTACGTGTGTGCAGGCAGCAGTTGCAGGAGTTGCGTCTGAAGCAGGAGCAGAAAGAATGGGAAAAGAAGGGCTCACGGAAGCGAGATCTTCAGGGCGAATCTGCTGGAGAAAAAGCAAAACCAAGAAGAACTCAGGTTCAGTCCACACCCCTGAACCCCAATTCTGTGAGTCAGTCTGTATATCTGCATGTTTTTATGTTGTATGTATGATTGCATAAACATACAGTTCCTTTGACCTACCACCAGAGGGAGCCTGGTGTCTGTGTTTGATTAGGACTCTCAAATGAATTCCCTGTGGTCTGATCCTTTCTCCAGCTACCTGCTATGATAGAGCATCCCACCCTGAAAGAAGAGTCAGCTGTTGCTCTTGACCTCTTAGAAGAAGAGGAGGCAGAGAGAGTCAGTGAGCTTCACCAACGAGAGACTCTGCTGCTGAACATGGGCGTGGTTAACCAGGTCCGCCAGCTACTTCAAAGTGCCAATCACCTGACTGAACCAATCAGCCACTCACACGAGCAGGCCAGGCTTCTCTCACACTGCAGACACGACCACAAGGTATGCGAGAAAAGATGTTCGATAAGTTTGTATAACGCAGCTTTGCAAGGCTTCTTAAT
>JAZGTK010001532.1:0-38804 GCA_036877625.1 Ambastaia sidthimunki | reverse complement strand
ATATATATATATACATAGAGAGAGAGAGAGTGGTTTGGTATTTTTTCTTAATAATGAAATGTACTTTAGAGTGATACCCATTTGGTGTCACTCAGCCCATATCCACACTTTTATTTCAGTTAAACATTGTTAAACATTACAGTTAAACATTGGTATCATTAATTTCATTTTTTCCTTGGTTTAAAACTAATACAGCTGGGTTTCTGAAAGAGTTCTATTTCACTTGATTCAAGCCTACACTGCATTCTGTGCTGATCAAAATCAAGACTCAACATGTCTGCAAAACATTTGCTAATGGTTCTAAAAAATGCATTAGTATCTGGCTCATACTAACAGTGTGAGGCCTAAGAACTGTGATTTTGCCAAGTAAGACACGGTTTTGGAAACTTAAAGATTTCCTTAAAATTTCTTTGATTCAAATGAAGCTTGATCACTATTCCTAATATCAACCTTTCATTTCCCACTGATTGTATAGCATTTGTTAATGGTTTGTGTTGAGAGATGGTTAGGACCACTTTCGTTTGACAGGAATGTCACTCAACACAAGACGTTCATCCAGGACCTCGTCCTACTTGCCAAAATCACTTTAGTAATCACTTTTTAAGACAGAAAATGAATGTAACTTAGCTTGAACTTCTTCCTTTATATTGCATTGATTATTTTCTCTGTCTCTTATTATTTCACAAGCATCAGAGGGAAATTTGACTTTGTGCTTCTGTTTTCTTCTTTCCCAACACCCTCTCTCTCTGTCTCTTCATTCTTGCCCTGCTATCTGTGGATGACACTATCTCTCACTCCAGACTGGCAGTATGAGGGTAAGACGATGAATCTCATCTTTCTGTTACACTTTTGTTCCTGAGAGCACAACTCTATTAACCCTTAGCAACCCCAGTGCTAAAGACCCAGCAGTACACATAAAGAAGTCATTTTGTAAATCTTCCTTTGACTTCTGGTCCTGCGGTCCCACCAGTGGATGGCTACATTACTCATAGATCCTTTTTTATGTGCGCCTTGTGTGACTTAATGTGTGTTGAAATTGAAATGTCTTGTTTGGTATGAGTTACGCCACAGTCTAGACTTGATAAAATTCTGATGTCTTTTCCTTTCTTTTCTTTTCCCCCATTTATTTTGTGTCCTTGCTTTTCAGAATGCAAGCTCTCCAGATCTGGCCCACCTGCCACCATTGTAGCTATAGATGAGGAAAGTCCTAATGGTAGGTTTATTTTCAATTGGTTTCTTTTTTTATCTGGATTTCATTAAACTAAAATGAAGGACAGTGGTTTTCAAAGCATGTGGTCAGAATTCCGAACAGCACTTGAGTTTAAAGGGACAGTACACCTAAAAAAAAAATGTTTGAAATGAAATAAAAGCAATAATAATGTACTGCATTGTGTCCTTCACTACTAAACTGGCTGTTTGTTTAGTGGAACATGAAAAGAAGAGCTTTGAAAAATATTCATGCTGTTGTATTCCATGCAGTGAAAGTGGATGGGGATTAGAAGGTTTCAAGCTCCAAAAAAGCACCAAGCATGTGTCTCTCTTTTATCTAAATCTGAAACCATGTGATAGTTTTGTGTAAAAAAAGAGGCTAAAATTAAGTTTAGTTCTATTTTAAATTTAAATTTAACATGACAGCTTTGGTCACCATACACAGTTATTATATAGAAAAGAGCAGCTTGGACATTCTGGTATAAAGAGCTTAACTGTGTCCTACAGAAAAAATAAAGTCAGTTTTTTTAGACATAAAGGTGAGTAAATGTCATCTTGGGGTGTTGTTTTAAACGTGGCATTGACTTTTGCTGCATCCCTACTGTACTATACATTGTACAGTATGTATCCATGAGTTGATCGATTGATCTGTGAGTATGCATGGATCTGCACTTTGAATTTACAGTGGAAAAAATAGACCATCCTGGTACTTTTAGGATACCCACTTCAACATACTATGATTTGGGACATACAAAGGCGTACTCACACTAGGCATGGTTGCCAGGAACAATGCCAGAAAGTCATTGCAGGGTTTGTTAGCTGAGAAAAGGAGATCTCATCATAAAATTCATGGTTGCCAACTTGTGCTTTATCTCAGATTAACTGTGTTGGAGAATCTGTGCGTTTTCTCTCTGATTTACGCTAATTGACAGTGATGAATGTGTACAGATTTGCCCGCATCCAGCAGAGAACATTTTAAAACAAAGCGATGTGTCTACTGAACTAATGAATAATTTTGCTTCTCATTTTTACTTTAGACGTCCCATGATGCACCTCACCAGGGCATTGTGTCACAGATGGTGGACAGTATGTTGCTGCTTTGATGGGCTTTTTCATGTCACGCCTTCCTATCCTGTTTTATTCTCTCTGTTTTTGTGTGTCCAAATATTGAGGCGCTATAAGAAGCCTTCAGGAGAAGATTGAAAGCTGCACTCGTTTTTGAACAAGAGTGATGCAGCTTATAGGTGTGAAAAGGTGTCACAGCTTCAGTGACCACCTCACTACAAATAACCCAAATTAACTTAGAAATCCATTGGTTTTGTCAGAATTAATACAACCCTGTGACCTACTGTTTGCAACCCATTTTACTTTCTGATTGAAACAGGATATTCAGTGTTGGATGGATCTGGTCTTGGTCAGATTGTAAAAAGTCGGTATTACATACAAGAATAATAGAGCTTGCAGATGTCTAAAAGAGGCAGAGGAAGATGTTGTTTTCCCCACAATAAGTCTATAAATATGCTTACAAAAAGTCGATATGGTCAAATTTGATTTAATGTTAACTTTAAAAACCGACCTTCACACTAAACATCTGAAAATTAGATTTTAGTCTTCAAACTGGTGACTAGCCTGTGGATTTAGCTCTTCTTGTATTTGTAGTGGAGAAGGTGTTATACATGTTTTTGACAGCTCTCAAAATTTTCCATCCTGGGTTCATTTGGAATTCAACTGTTTGACTACAGCATGGATGATTCTCTTTCCTCTGTTTGTCTTTAATACTGCAGAGATGAAATAGTGTAAGATTGAGCTTTTGTCCAGAAGTTATAGGAGTGTTTGCCTGGTCAAATTAAGGCAAATCGCTTTTCTTAGACTTATTTCAGGGCCTCTGTAAATTGGCAGGATTTGTGGTAATCTCTCCTGGGCAATTTACGCTGGATGTTTCCCCATAGCACCGAAACTCTAGATTTAATGGATGGAGATTTGTGACTTTTTCTTATGCAATTATTAGGGTAAAGGATAATCATATTCATCCAGAACTATTATCCTTCTTAATGTATGCAATGTGATGCTCTTCTACATGAAATGATGGATAATATGCTGTTTTCCTCTATTTTCTCTCATTTCATCCTTTCACGTCTCTCAGATCCACACATTATCTTTAAAAGCTCTTGAAAACTCTGCCACATCAAGCAGCATCGTTTCTGCTAAAAACACATCAACTTTGAAAAGCTTAAACTTAAAGTTGTCAAGGGGAAACCTTGGCGTAAAACCACCTATAAACATTTTTTATTTGTTTTCATAACTTATTTTGGGTGTATTTTACAACATGATTTTTGTTACAGTACTTATTAATCAATTAATATTGATTTTAGTGATGAGTTCTGTTGCTCTTATAATTCATTGTATCCACCATCATGGTGACTCTTAAATACACAATCATTTTAAAATATGAGTGGCAAACTGACTGCTTCTGTACACTTAAATGCTCTTTTTAATAGTGAGCTATCAACATGTCTGCTACATCTTAAAATAACATACAAATTGACATAAACATTATGGTTTGTGCAATTATTTAGAAATCCAGCCTTGATCATATTTAATTGTATTTAGACTGGAGCTGAATAAAGCATTACTGTATACATTAGCCAGTTTGCCATTGAAATGACATTGATTCTTTTAAGCCTTTAGGATTGCAAGCACTGTTACTTCTGATAATCTCTAGTAAAATACTTGCATGCTAACATGTTTCAATCAAGAAGCTAAAAATCTAGAATGTTCCTTATAACTGAGAAACTTAAATGAAAAAAATGTTCCAGTGGCAAGAATCAAATCAACTTGTAACCTCAAGGACAGCTTCTCTTGTCTCAGCAGTTTCTTTGTGTGTCTCATTCCTGGCTCACTTTGATTCACAATGAAATGGACAGAGTTACAACTGTAAATCATTTTCGTTAAAATTAAGAGCCCCTTACCAATTTTGTTAGCTCTATACTGCATTGAAGACCATTAGACAATGATTATGTCTACATAAGCACCTAATTACAGTTAGCTTGCAATGCATGACTCTTCTTGTACAGTAAATTCAGGGACTGGGGCTGAAGGACCCTTTTGATGATTGAGTGGTCGCTGGAGGTTAAAGCATTGGTTGCAGGATAGATTAGCTGTCACACTGTGGTGAAATTTCCCTTTTACCAGCTTGAGCAGGAGCCGCAACGGGTGACCAAGCAAACCTGGCGAGAGATGAAGGTCCCCTTGAGTGTCCACAACAGCAGAGAAAATAAAGGTGGAAAGCTTGGAATGATGGGTAATTAATAGCATTGGAGTGGCAGTTGGCTGGAAGGACTATTGATCTAAGTAGGACAGAATAGCAGAGATGTGAGTCAAGCCAAGTTAGAGGTTTGTTTGTAGGAAGCTTCTGAAGATTCTTGAGAATTGCTGACCTGTTGGTCATTTATATTCCTTTATATTTGACATTGCTTGCATCAGTTCACCATATCCACCCACTGATTCTTGTGCAATGACCCACAAGCTCTCTGATAATCCTCTAGATGTTCAATTAGGGCCACAGAACTAACTCTGTGACTCTGGTGTGATAAGGAGCTTTGCCAGGGTTTGATTGAGTCCTTGAGCCAACACAGCCAATTAGATGGCTGCCTTAGTTTCAAGTTATTCTTTTTGTTTTCATATTTAAATAAATGTGTTTCCATCAAAAGTGTTTCCACACAAGTGTTTAAAAGTAGACAGTTGAAAAAGATCAGCGAGTATGTTTTTTACACATCCATGCAAATTCTTAGTTCTATGATTTGCAATACATAACCTAAACAAAACCATTAATTTTACAGTATGGTGCATTTTGCTAAAACATATGGGACTCTGACAAATATCTGTCAGTCAATCAGAGTGTTAAAATGTTAATTAGTAAAATAAATTTTTTTGTCTTTTAAACGCTTTCATTATGTAACGTTTAAAGTCTGAAAATCATCTGAAGCTGAAGCTGTTGTGGAGCATTCAGGGGAAATATTCTGGGTTTTGGTTCCCAAGCTCTCCGGCTGATCTGAGATGACGGGGCGGTAAACAGGAGACTGCTGGATGCTGTGGAGGTCAAAGACTGTTTTCAAAAGGGTCAGCCAATGCGGTCACATGCAGATTGATCCGTCAGTCAGTATTATTGGCTCCAGCACTGCACAACAGGGAATATTAGACATGTAATATTACTATAATGAAGCAAACAGACAGGTTGTCATATTTCTTTGTGCTTATTTTGAGAAGAGCTTGTGTAAATGAAGAGTTCTCTCTATTATTTGGTGTGTTTAAAGGAATAGTTCACCTACAACTAGCAAATTATTTAAGACTGTCTTGACTGTTATTTCCACATCAGGAAATCGAATAATTTTCTTCAAAAACTTACCCTTTGTTTTCAAAGGAGGAAGAACTGTTATATGTGTTGGGTAGATATGAGGGAGAGGATAGTACAAAATATTTTTTTTTTGGTGACCTGTCCCTTTAACACAGGTTATTTTATCGTGGATGTAGTTAAGGTCACATAAATAAAGCTTTTGTGTTGTTTATGTGTGACATTTGAGCAGAGAGCTGAATAAGAACTAACATTTCCCACAAAACAGTAGATTCAGACAGTAGCTGTAAGTAACACTTGGTATCAGCCTCGGGGAGTCAAGGCTATTAGTAGCTTCTTCATTTTCCTTCCCAGCAAAGCAGCTACAAGATGTTTTTCTTATTCTATCCTACAAAGAGGCAAATGTTTCTGCCTACTAATGTTTCAGAAATGTAGCCTTGCAGTCACAACAAAAGTGGGCACAAAGTACAAAGCAAATGTGAATTTTAAGTTATGAAGGTGGCGTTTTGTTATTTGTAAACAGTGTTCGTTGCATCTGGATGCGCAGCTCTGCAGACAGACTGCTGGTCTTTTATCTTGACTGCTGTGACAGATTTAGTCGAACCACAACCACAACTAGATGCAGACAGTGTTTCAGACATTTACGTATTTGTCTGGCCTGTTGTGCTGAATCATCAACTAATTAATCAATAGTATTTTTGCTAATAGATTTGTATTGTTATGTGTTTTTAATATTTGTTAAATGTTTCATTTTAAATTACTGAATGGATTAAAGCAAAGTCCACATTATTTAACCTTGAACATATTTAACAGCTATCAAAATGAACAACACTGGCTGTCATGTTGATTGTATTAGGTTAAACTGATGAATAATGTGAACTAGTGCCTCCATGTCAGAGGTGTTTTGATGCCTGAGGACATACTCGACTTGAGCTTTGTTTGCATGCATTAGGAGAATGCGTGTTTGGTTCTTAAGGAAGCTGAATGTGCACATTGTGAAAGCTCTGCTTGTGCCTGCCTTTTGAGTAATTAGAGCATGCATCTGTGCCTTCTTATGCCTCTGGTTCAGGACCTGTTGAAGCAGAAGCACAGCGGAGACTCAGATTGTGGGATCATATATATTAAGAATGGTATGGCGTAATTTGGTTGTCCTCTTTGGTGGGGGGTTTACCTCTTGTGACCTCTTGTAAGTGTTGTGTTGAGTGGCTGTAGCCAGTTTCTTTTAGGGCTCACCTTGGCGTATGGCTTTGCTGGGTTAAGTGTATAGTGGTAGCCTCCCTTACTCTAGGTGTTTAGCTGGGCTCCTCCACTGCCCATAGGAACTTTCATTAGAACAGCAGGTTTGAGTGATCTTAGCTAGAGCTTAGTGGGCTGCCCCCAGGATACTCTTCGATGGGCAGGATACTCCTCAATCTCATCAGAGAGCCTTGCCGTGGGGTTGAGTTGCCAACATCGCTTCCAGATGTCAGGGAAATCCTCTTTGGTGGGCAGCTCCATGCTAGAGTGGTTGAGTGTAAAGTAGTACTCTTGTTATTTAGGGTCCTCCACACCCCTCAGAGCTTGGTTTTCAAATTGAGCTGTCCTTGAAGGGCAGCTTCCCCTGGCTCCCCTTGGCTCCCCTTAGTATGTCAGTCTGAGTACTTTTGAGTACTTATGGTTTCTCTGAGACAACATTTAGCTAAGGTGGATGCAGCCAAGACTTTAGCTAAGAGGTGGTCCAAGGGTTTTGTTTCTTTGTATCTGGCAGTTGTGTGCATCTGTCTGGGGAAGCTCTTGGACTTGGGCTCTTGAAGTCCTTGATTCTGCTCGTTGTGCTGGTTCTTTGACACAGCCAATATGGTGGTCACTGCTCTCAGCCCTGCATAGTGTGTACTCGTCACTCAATAGCGTCTTGTTAGACGCAGTACGACTTCTCTTTCAAAGGGAACATTTCTTTCATTGGTTTCATGAAACATTGGTTTCATGAGAATAGGGAACAAGACAACGTGTCTCGCTGCCATGCTTCAGGGTTGCATGTCTCCTTCAGACAAAGAAGTTGATGATGTACTTCATGGGCACCCTTTTATGCTCACAGTTGCACCGGTAGCTCATCACACTGTTGTGGGCCAATAGAATTGTCATAATTAAACACATGCTTCACAGGTCACACCAGAAGCATCTTGTTAAACCATAGCATCCCCATAGCATATTGTTAGCTGCAGTGTCTCATTCTCAGAGAACCGCAGTTACAAATGTAAACCAGAGAAGCTTCCACAAGATCCTCATCTAATGACATTTTCAAATGTGTCTACTTAGATAAGTGTTTTTGGAAAGCTCAGTTTTCACTAGATTAAAATGACATCTGTATGACTGGAAGGCCCAAAATGTCAAGAAAACGATCAAGAAAAAGTTCAAATTGATGCAGATGGATTGAGATATAGCCTAGGAAAAAAAACATATTTTGGTACTGGAAATTCACACAATATATTAGAGGGCAGCCTCAAATATAAATAATTTCACAAACTATATGTGACAGTGGAATAACATTTCCTGTCATAAATGTGTGCAAACTTGATCAAGATTGAGTTGTTGAATCCATTTGCAGGGTTTTAATGATTTAAACACAAACAAACAAAGCCAAGACGCTGGGCAGGTGACCTGGTTAAAGTACAGGCAAACAGACAGAAAGAGTAATCAGAAACCACAGTAAAAACAGAGAGAGCAATCACAAACTTGGATCATGAACAAACAAGGAAACGCTCAGTAATGACAGTAAACTGGCAATAGCAAACATGGCTAGCAAACAACATGGCTTATAAGGGTTACAGACAGGAAGTGAGGCATGAAGGAACTGGTGACTTGGTAGAACTCAGGAGATGGCTCCCTCTGGTGGCTGGATGAATAAATGACAGGTGCAAATGTTACAATGTGTTATTAAAAATAATTAAATAAAAATGTACTTGCTGCTTCTAAATACGAATTGTCATTTCATGGCAAGTGTAGGAGTAAAATTACATTGTATTTAATTTGTCTAGTTAATATCCAATGTTTCCCACGGGAGTAAGACTGGGGCACAAGATGACGCCACATGCTAATTAGCATATCTGTGATGCCATTGTGTATTATTTGAGAAGTATTCTACTCTCTGAAGTGTCACGACCTGTATTTTAACAGTCAGTAACAGTGACAGGCGCTTGGAAAAACAGTTTTGTACTCATCTTCTGTACAGTCAGTTAAATGTGCTGTCTCTCCCTGCCCCTCACTGCACAGTGTAGATGCAGAGACAGGTGATTTCCACTGGAAAAGCTGGAGCTTGTGCTCGCAAGGCAGTACTACCAACATTTTCTACTGATTTATCCAAAAAGTGGCACAAAAAATTACTTTTGTGTGTACCTATGCATGTGCAAGCTGAATCGGGGCTCAGTGTTGATAATGTGGCAGACCGCCACAAAAATGTCAAAGTATGGGAAACAGTGGATATCTGATATATTCTATTGCACCAATCACGCTTTAGAACTGTGAATTAAAATCAAGACAAATACTTTTTACAGTAAACTACAGCTAATAATGTTGGTTTTAAGTGAAGAGAGATGACTGTCCTCACTGTGAACTAACTGTATACTACGACCTCAATACGTAAGTGAATTAACGTTAAGTCATTTACCTTGGCGTAAATGTAGGCGTCCTTACTGACCTCATACATGTGCGTTTGGGAATGGGAGCTGACACAAAGCTTAATCCACGATATCTCAAGATTTATTTTAAGAATAACCAAGAGAAAACCTCCCTTGGTATGTTGTGTCACCTTGTGGTACCTCAGGTGCCCCAGTAACAAAGACTGACCTTTATTTATTTTTGGAAAATGATCTTTAAAACTGTCCAAACACACAGAACCTCAGTAGAAAAGATGTGTGACAAAGCTTGTCTGATAATATGGCGGACAGCAGCTGTTGTTAAGATGCAATTGGCCAGATACTGTTTCTAAGGCGGAGCTTAGTGAATATTCAGTTGCAAAGATAATTGATTCCAACCTCACTGGACATCATTATCCTCTTATAGTCATCCAGAGGATACTACATTTTAGCCTGGCTCTAACATTTGGACTGGTTTACAGTATAAATGATATTCACAGGCTTTGGTATCAGGTTAGAATGTAATAGCTAGGCTTCCCACAGCTAGATTGGCTGAGATTTAGTTTTTTACATCCGAGGCAGTGAGCACCAAGCCAGAGGTCTGTTTGCTTTTTATACCGTCATCTGTGTGAATGATATAACAATCACAGAGTCTCAGAGAGATGCTGTACACAACACAGACTGTGCCATAGAAACTACACTATACAGCTGGATGGAAGCAGTGATCTGTGGGAGGGCAGGAGCCTGCAGAGAAAATAGTCAGAACAATGCAGTGAAGAAGGAAGGCGCGTTGACGTGTGGGCAGTGATAACCCAGCACGCGTGCCAGGCGTGCTCTGCACAGGTGTGCTGCCAGCTTGCAAGGTCCCAGATCTGCTGCATGCCAGCTGCCAGGGGACCTCCAGGACTGAGCTCACCACTGTTTGAGGCAGAAGAGAGCGGGACCGGCGTGCCTTATCCCCGTGCTTGCCAAGAACACGTTCATCAGCCGTCAGTGTGACACAGAAAACCATCTGGACGCATGCTGAGAGACACAACTTTAAACAGAGAGGAGGGGAGGCAGTTATTAGCAACCTGGAACCATGTGAATGAGGTGTATGCTGATGGATGAAAACACAGCAGTAAAGAACAGGTTTACCACTCTTGTGCTGGGAAATGTCATTACAGTGTTGTACGTGGTTGAGTGCTGTCAATAGTAATATTTTCTACTCGTGCACATGCACTTTACATGTATTATTTGAGTGCAATAATCTGGTTTCTATTCACTAACCACCCACAGACCAACTTGATCAGGTGTTGTATACTGAGACAGGCGTTTTAGCCATTTTAAGGACAAGGGTACAAAAATACATTCAAAGAAATACTTCAGTGCTATTTTTCAACACATTCGTGACAATATAAATGACAGAATAATTTACCTCAGAATCAGTGATGATCTCACAGCACGCTGCCATGTATCATTAGATGAAGGTGGTGAATTTTAATACCACATCGCTTGACCTGAGTGTTTGCAGGGACTCCCATTACAATGTGTCTCCTTTAGGCCAACCACTTATTGCCCCATTTCTGTTATCAGCACAAACACGCCTCCTTTTCATGCAAATGAGGTATATCATAAAACACTAAATTCAACACTGTTCACCTTCATTTTGTGTTTTTTCCCTTTATCAAATCTATAAATAAATCTCAGAATGTGCCACTGTGTATTAAACTGTGTCAGACCTTGTCCGCTAATACACAGGACTAACATTAGCCATTTATATTTGTATCAAGCTAAATTAATGTCAATGACTTATTGATTTGTTTATGTATTGACTTTCACTTTACCTTAGTATGTTGAACAAACATTTGTTAACTTGCTGTGATCAGTTATCTTTATCAGAAGACTTTGTCTTTTTGTTTGACTGTCATAAATGTTTGTCCAGTCCATAAATGAAAATTATAATGTGTATTTTAGATTAATTGTACTTTATGCACATTGTACTTTACACAGATCACAGAAATCTCCAAATTATTCCTGTGGTGATGTTCTGTAAACTGACTATCAAAGGGGCAGAGCTATGTGTAGGGACAACCTCCTATTGTAACAGTGTTCTCCAAAAGTTCAAATGTCGTTTCATCTGCAGAACATGCAGTCAGAGTTCACTGATGTTTACATGAGCATCAATGATCGTGCCAGTAAACTAGTGTGCTTGAAATGTTTCACGGTCACGGTGCTGTAATCTTCACGAATGCAGTAATAATCATGATGCAGTAGTGTTCACACTGTAACGTGCACTTGGCTCTTTTCAATAAGCTCATATTTCATAATCATTGGAGCTCCCATGAGATGCCGAAGCTCACCATTCCCCTTCTCCAGAACCACTGACAGTACACACACACTGCTGAGGACACACCCACTGCCTTCCTCAACACATGTTAGCAATAGGGTTTAAAAAATACTTGTGCTATTATTTTAATTCTTCAGGAATAACCTGGTTAAGACTGGGTATTTGTGCACTGGCCTGGGATCAGTGGTAAATGTGAAACCTTTTAAATTAGTAGTTTTTTAAAGGAATAGATTATTCAAAAAATATTTTATTAATTTTTTGGATAAACTAAATTCAAATTTTTTTACTTTTTTTATAGTAAATTGTCAGCCTATTAATAATGCCCTACAGGTGTTTGCAATTCTAAGGCTGAATTGATTGCAGTGTTGCACTGAATCATACTGTAGCCCAAATAATGTGTTCTTACACTGGCAGCTGTCTCGCATTAACTGCTGCATTAAACACACAACACCTGCATGCTGCTGCACTCGAGCTCCGCTGCATTTCAACACATCAGATTCATAAGAGAGCAGCTCACAAGAGTGCTATTTTTTTCTTAGCTCAGGAGATTTCATGACATACTCATTTATCTTTCATTTTAGTATTCACTGTTTAAATGCTTCTTTTAAAACTTATGAGAAGAAATTAAGATAAGAGTTACACAGTTAATGTGGATTTTATAACTCAGATAATTTGTAAGACTTCAGCATGTTTGGATTCATATTGAAATCTCTGACCTTTGATTGCAGACTCTGACAACTCTGGCAGTTCCGAGCACTGCTTGAGACTTTGTTGAGATCTCTTCTGAAATGCATTTAATTCCCCCCCCCAAAGTTTTCCCTGAGTAAAATCTCAGAAGCAGGTGACTTAAATATGACGTAATTACATCTGAGTTCTCTAATTCCGTCTGTTATTTCCTCTAAGCATCTACAAAAGAAATGCCTAATTATATTTGCTTGTGTGATGTTGCGTTTGTATGAATCTGACAAGGACAAGTAAATCATCTGTTTTTAGTTAATAATAGAGGAAATTAGTAAAAATGCCACAAGGGCTTTTTGCAGATTCATTTCCTCACCCTCATGTTGTCTAAACCTGTATAACTTTATTTCTAGAGAAGAAAAGCCTTTTTAATGAAGAAAAATCTGGTTTACATAATGTGAAATTTGCATCTAGACTATCTTATGTCTTTAGAAGATTTAGTTTGGATTTAGGTGTTTTTTGTCATTTTGGGACTTGACAACCTGGATATCTAAATGGCATTCTTTGAAAAAGAGTGATCGGTGCATTCTTCACCATTTCTCATTATGTGCCTCATGGAAAAAAGTACAGGAAATGCAGGTTTCGAATGACACGAGTGTGAGCAAAATAAGAGCTTTCGTTTTCAGGTGAAGTATTTCTCTGAAAGAGCAGAGCAAATTGAAATGTTTATTTCTCATTATCACAGGAACTCTTCTGGTGGAGAACATGCAGATCAATGGAAGAGCAGAAGATCCTGACAGAACCATCTCTTTATCCTTACGTGACAACCGCGACTACTGGGTCATCCTGGACCCGGTCAAACAGCGTCTATATCTCAACAGCACTGGACGAGTTCTGGACCGAGATGTGATTATCCAATAGATTTGTCATTCTTTTTGCGTATCTCTTCATTGCTGTTGATTCAGGCAGAACTATGATTAAAAAATAAATGAGTTATTCACAGAATGCGGCCCTTTGTAATGGGCTGTAACCAAATGGTCATTTCTCGCTTGGCTGCTGAATGCATGCTATTTAAATGAACTTTCTCTTTCCCTGTTCTCTTCCAGCCTCCCTCCTACATTCAGTCCATTGTAGTGCAGGTTCAGTGTACTAATGAGCTTGTTGGCACGGTGATTCTGCACGAGGTGAGGATCGTTGTTCGGGACAGGAATGACAACCCCCCACGCTTTCAGCAGCCGCGCTACTATGTAGCAATTAATGAGGTGAGACTCTCTTTAGCTTCTGCTGTGGTTCCTCCTCTGCAGATGTTACTTCTGCACAGTTTCTTTATGTCCTTCTTCTGGAAAACATTGAAGTCAATTGTCTGCAAGTTCTAATCAATAACTTTAAAAGTTAGTTAGTTAGTTAGTTAGAAGGGTGATGCAGTACAGAGTACTAGAAAGGCCAGTATTGCCAGTATCAATACAGATATTTCTTGTATTTTGTTTTTAAAAATAGGTAACTTACGCAGGTTTATATTTAAAACTCTGCTATTAGCTAGCTTGGTTTGTTACTTTGTATTTTAATTTTGTTGTTACATACAGCCGGTAAAAAAAATTTTCTGTCACTCTCCACTCGATAGAGAGAGAAATCCTGTTCTAGGTTCATTTCATAACAACGTCTGAACACAAATATTTGCTGTTTTGTATATGATGACAGGAAAGGCAAGGATGGTATGATGGCTTAAACTGTTAATGGACTCAACAGATAAATGGAAGGGGTACCTAGAAAGGGGTTCTAGGTATACTGATTTAGTTTTATCTCTTATGAGAAATGAAATAATGTGGTGTGAAATTTTAAATTTCACTATGCATCTTGCATCTTGTGTTCGTCCCCACAGTCATATTTAAATTGAATCATTTTTACTGAACATTTAATAATTCTGGTTATTGTCTTTCCATTCAAATTCTATATTTTGTTCTGACTGCTAAAAGTCTCACAGTTTAACACACGGTGAGTTCTCACTGTCACGCTACTAAATATTAAACTAAAGTATTACACTTTTAGAGATCTCTCTGAGATCTCTCTGAGATCTCAGAGAGAAACAGACAAAAACACACAGCCCTGCCTGTGCTGCTCTATGGTTTTGAATATTAACATGAGAGGAAGGAGAAAATGTTTGGATGCTTGCAAATTGTTTTTTTTTTTTTACCTCAGAGCTTATGAAACACATTTATTTTGATGCCAAATAAATAATAAAATCATAATTTTTTATGAGAGGATTAATCCTTTTAATAAAACATTGGTATCAGTATTATATTTCTAAATTGATCTTGGCTAAAACATCCCCATGGTTGAGCTAAAATCAGACATTTGTGGTTAATTGCAAGTGTAATTGGAAACTCAGTCAGTGGATTGTGGCAGTGTGATGTTTTAACCACGCCGGGGTTATTTTGGAGTAAATGAATTGCACTTGTGGGCTTCTGAGTCGAAACATTTAGCTGTTAGCGTTCTTAGTCTTTGACTGCTGTGTAATTACAGCAGAAGTGCCATAGCTCAACAAATAAATCTGCCAGTCACCTTCCCTGACTTATTTAGCATCTCTGTTTTTCCACAGCAAGTCATGGTTGTTTTGTTTTATATTCCCAGTGCAGTGTTAACAGGGAGGCACCAGTACTGATGGTTTTATTTAAAACAAAAATCTCTTTACCCCAACACTAAATGACAGCAAAAAACGATTACAGCTGACATTCTATAACACTGTATGTCTAAATAACATTGACCGATATCACATACATCATGCAGATCATCTTCTACAGCCTGATTGATAATGAATAAAGAGTTAAAAATGCAGACCGTTTCGATATCGTGATCTATAAAAAAAAGCCGTCCACTTTTCATTTTTCTTCCAAATTCAACACGTAGTGGCGTAGCGGGTGTGTGGGAATCCTGTCTGTGTCTCCAGAGATCTTCTCAGCCTGGATTGACTGGATGGAGAGTATGTGGCTTTCAGCTAATTGAAAGTGCTTCCCCGGAGAGCTGTCAGCAGAGATTTCCCTCATTAGCAGGAAGCTTCAGTGGCAAGCAGCTTCACCTCAAGTGGCCTCAAAAAAACGGCAGGCTGCGTTGCCCACTATCGATTTGGAGGGAGTTTGAAGCATCTGACTGACGTGCAGATAAGCGGGACTAACACGGCTCAGTCCATCAGTCAACAAGCACTGCGGAGAGCTGCTCATGAGTCCACTGCTGCAGAGCTCTGTTGAGCTGAACAGAGACCATGAAGTAAATAATAATGTTGGGACTTGATGGACGTGTGGATTGAATAGCAAGCGCAAACGGCGGGAGGCTTGTGTGTTCGCTGTGGGTTGAATTTAGAAGAAAATTGGGTGCGGATACAGTGAGGAGTTTAGGTTAACTTTCCATTGATCAAAGCAAGTATCTTTGAAGCAAAAGGCCAGAAGATGCTGTGTTGGGTATTCCTGTAGCAACACAAAGGTCAAAGGTTCAGTTCCCAGGGAACACACATGCTGAAAAACATAGACATTTAGTGTACTTTAAGTCATTTTAAAGTGTCTGTCAAATGTGTAAATGTAATTATGGCATTTTTATCATGTAAAAATCATCAACACAGCCTTAAGTGGCTTTTTACTTTTATAAAATGTCTGCAATGGAAATATGAAAAACAACAGCAATGTTCCATAAAAAATTACATTTATTTACAGTTATTATCCCAGTTAAGCATTCTTCCCCATAGTAATATAGTTAATTAGCCAAAATGAAGATGTTTATGGTTGCCAAGCAACTTAATGTACATTTTAATTGATGTATGATCACAGGCATGAATATATCTTGGCTTGATCATTTATTCTATTTGTTTTATTATTATAAAAATCACATGCATGCTAATTAGATTAGCATCTCTGCACTCAGTCTAAATCACTGTTTATCATTGTTTGTTAATGCAAAATACACTCTCTTAAATGATCACTGTTGCAATTACTGAAAATTGCAAAAGCATATTTAGTTGTGCCAGTGTTGCAGGTGAATAAGGATAAAAGTGTAAATAATTCAGATGGACCCTGATGGTCAGTCTGCTGATGTGAAACTGTCAGGAGATTCTGATACACTCTGATTGTGTCAAGAAAGTTTCACCACACCAAAATGTTCAATGTTCAGAGTGAGATTTCACCCCGCTGAAGAATACAGCTAAAACCAGCCTATACAGATTGGTTGGTCTTGACTGGTTTAATGTAAAAATAGCTGGCTTATGCTGTGCTTCCTAGCCTGGTAAAACTGGTCTTTCAGATAGGCGAGCTGGTTTTAGCTTTTAGGTCAACTGGTCTTAGCTGTTCAGGCTGAAAGACCAGTTTCACCAGCTAAAAAAGTGACCAAAACCCCTCCAAAACCAGCCAACTAAACTATCTTAACCAGCTAAAACTAGTCTGGGAGACCAGCTAAAACCTGCTAACCAGTTTTTGCTGGTTTTAGTTGTTTTTTTTTCAACAGGGACAGTTCTCATCTAATATCATCACCACAGCAAAAAGCTACAGTAAAATTAAACTAAACTCTTCACTTTGGGTATGTTTACATGACAACAATGTTATAAAAATGGAACCATTTTCCTTTGCATTTTTTGAATGGTTTTGCATACAGATGGAAATGTTGTCAAAACAAGCCCAATTTAAGAAGATCTGCAAAAACAGCTAAAATGTTTTAGCATGTAGTTGATGTCACTTGAGCATATTGGCTTCTGAAGCATCTGTATGTCTGCTGCATTTTATGTCTAGGACCCTGTTTGGCATCACACACTATTTAATTACTGTTTGTTCATTAGCAAATGTGATGGGCTTCTATAACCTCTTACTGACAGCGGTCAGATCATTTCCTCAAACCATCTGGATGGGTCTTTGAAGCTCTTTAACTCTCATTTTTGTTGTCAGCCATTTGTCTTTCTTCGCTCTAATATGTCTTGTCACAATGTCAGAGCAGCAGCCCAGGAACTAATACCAAGTTCCCAGATGCCTCTGGCTTTCTCAGCAGGTATGAACCTATTACTTCCTTTTCACCCTCTCTCTTCTGAGAGCTGTGCTGCAGCAGGACCGCACTATGACAGCCAGAATAAGAAGAGAGAAGAAAGAGAGTTATGTTCTTTATAAGAGCTTGTCCATCAGACTTTCCCTCAGAGGACTGCTGTTTAACACCGTGGTCAACACGCTGCAGGCATAAACTAGCCCACCAACTCACCAGTGCTAGGGAACAATATGATGAAATGGTGGGGCAGCTTAGGATGAGAAGTGTTCTCACTGATGGATGACTAGCTGAGGACGTTTTAATGTTTTCCAACGTTTTTTATCTTTTCCAGCTAACACCTGTTGGAACCACCATCTTCTCGGGCTTTACAGGAAACAATGGGGCTGTTGACATTGATGATGGGCCTAATGGACAGATTGAATACACCATCCAATACAACCCTAAGGATCCGGTAAACCTCACTAAGATATATGTGATTCTGTTAATGAAAACTACTGACACAGAGTTTTAAAATCTAATGAAACACTCTTTGAGATTAGATCCCACCACAGTTTAAAACAGAATTAAAGTATATGTGTGGGGGGATTTTATTGAAGCTTTTATTGGAATTAACTATGTCAAAACCTCTCACAAAGTGAGCAGTGAAAATATACAGTATTAGTCAAAATAACAATGAAAGCATAATTATAGTGTCTGTATTTGTAAACCCACAATTTACAAACATATACAGGTTATTTGTACAGTATCTGTAAGATACAGTATCTACAAGCCATTTGTTCTTTTGGAAATGAATGCACTTGCATGATCTGCATCACATCAAAACCCTTTAATGGGTATTGTTTAGCAACAGTTTGCTACTGTATATAAAACTATATATGAAAATAAAAAATATAAATAAAGTATAGCAGAAAATTCTAATAATATAACATTTTTACTGAAAAGTATTTAAATGGATAGCAGAATTTATACTTTTTCTAAGTTTCTTAAAAGCTGTCATAAAATCAACAGTAGCAAGGCTAAAATAGTCCTAATAAAGCCTAGCATAAAAACTAGTTTAAGTTTTCTTAAGAGTTCTAATTAAACAGAACGATTTTAATATTTATAGCACATTATTATTTTGTGGACCCTCTGGCTATGGATTGCGGACCACCAGGGGTCCCCGGACCTCACTTTGAGAACCCCTGCTATACTTCATTTAGCTCACCAAAGGGTGCAGTATTTCAACAAAGTTGAATAGTTTCTTGAGCATTTTAATCTTAAGGTTAATTCGAAGCTCATGGGATACAGATTACCATCTGCACTGTGCTGTCACTGTTTGCCTCTCATAACATAACTGCATTAAAGTGAATCAACGATATTTACATATCAAACACTGTTATAACAAGACAACAAAGAACAGCATCCTTCACGTTCCCTTTAAAGCGTCAAATCTCCACCTGCACTGCTAAACAGGGTCAGGAGGTTTTGAAAGTCAAGCAGTTTTGTTCCATCAGCATTCTTTCCTCACTGAAGCAGACAGGTGATGAATTTCTCATGAGGTGGCGAGTGTGTGAACGTGCGTGTGTGTGTTCCGAGATGGAAAACCCTTTTGACCTGCCCTGTCCTTCTCCACAGACCACAAACAGGACATTCGACATTCCCCTCACCCTGTCTGGCTCTGTGGTTCTGAGAGAGCGGCTGAACTATGAGGAGATCACACGCTACCTGGTTATCATTCAGGCCAACGTAAGTCTGCATGAGCAAAACGGAAACCTAAAAGCGCCGTTCCTCCCTGATCTCCGGATCAATACAGACATTACATGATGCCCATGAAGGGCTTGTATTAGTCATGTTTAAAAGTAAGATACATAATTTCAGAGAGGCTAGCAAAAACAAGCTAGCTTTCAGAGCACATCCCTTCAGGCCACGTTTTTTACAAAACTGAACGTATAAAAATGCACAGTTTGAAAGGCAAGTAGAACATCCTATCATTGCATTCGGACCGAACATTAGACAAACATTTTATGGTCCAGCACTATCCACAGAAAATATATAAATATTGAACACTTTGTGATTTCTATCCGTATGTGAAAAGACTTTCAACCAGCATAAGAAAAATTGTTTCTGAAAAAGATAACCTGCGCTGGCTTAAAGCTGGTGATGCTGGCATTTCTGATAAGCATGTACTGATAAGGATGAATTTGTGATATTAAGGACGCTAGTACACTGCAAAATCACATTTTTAATTAGTTTATTTGTGTTGTTTTTTGCAACACATGTTTGACTTATTGATATTATTAATGATAAATTGGCTGGATTTGTGTAAAAAGGACATCACACACCAGAATGAAGTTGGGAGGGGATGAAAAAAGGATTTGTGACATCATCAAAAAAAAATTATCAACAAATCTTTTTAATCTTGTAAAAATACCAAAGACAAACATGTCACTCGCCTCATTTAATTGTACAATTTATTTTCACAAATGTATTTTTTTAACTCACAGTGGAATTTGAAAAAAATGAATTTTGGAGTTTGATTCAAAGTTAGTTTTTTCCACCAGGACCGAGCGCCAAACCCAGGCGACAGGCTCACGGCCACCACCACACTGACAGTAGATGTGCTGGACGGGGACGACCTGGGCCCGATGTTCCTACCCTGCAGTCTGGTGGACAACACCCGCGACTGCAGACCACTTACTTACCGCGCCAGTATCCTGGAGCTCACCGACCCTGTGAGTGTGGCTTCATCTTCTGTTTCCTGCTGTGTCTTACAGACGTTACACAGAGGTGCTTGTGTATTGCGACTGCAGGCTTTAGTTGGTGCTTGTTGGGAGTCTGACTGACACATATGTTGCACTCCTGGTCTTGAGAAAAATCTGTATTTTATGACAGATCAACAGTGTGTTTGGCTGAATGCTTTTGATGATGCTTTATGAAGAATGCATGCAGAAGGGAAATTAAAACATTTATGGCGATAGCTAGTAGGAGATCATGAATGGACAGTGTTCCAGCTGGAGTCATGCAAGTCCAGTGGTTTTCAGTGAAGAACTAAAGCTATCAAGAATATTTTGTGTGAAAAAAAAAATGAATAGATGAATAATTTGTAAGGTTTAAAGATTTTAAGTAGTGTTTGATTTTAATTAGATGTTATGTAGAAATAGTATTTTTAAAAATAATGAATTTGTGAACCTAAAAGCACACAGAGGCTTTGCAGTGTTTCTGAACCATTTCTCTAGTCCTGGCAAAACAAGTTGTCTTGAGTTGTTCTTGTCTTATCTTAAACAACAAGGCAGAAAAATAAAACTACTACATGCCCTCCAGATACAGATTACTATATACAGCATGTGACAATAAAACAGTTATAACTTCAAAGTGAATAAATAACAGTTTTATTATATTATTTGTCACTTTTAAAAGCTGATGTGAGCTTCAGCGTTTATTGGAACTATTGGCAGACACACAGAGAAGCACGTTTATAAGTGATGGAACAAAATCTCCTCTTACAGGTAGTTTATAAATCAAACCCATACAGAGACATTTAGCATTACTAAAGCGATTTGCATGTGTTACATTGTGAAACAATCATCAGAGCACAACATGTGAAATGCCACCCGTGAGTGAAGCTCCATCATTCAAACAAATGTTAATGTGGGTGCCAGCTGATGACCTCTTTCCTCATGTAAGTCTGGGTCCAGAAAGCATGAGGAAAGTTGTTTTATTATATCATGATTACTATATATACTATATTATATATGAACTATAAAACAATTATATCATGAGTTTGAAGCATTTTCTATACATTTACATATATGCATATGGCAGACACTATCCAAAGTGACTCAAGGTATGCAATATTATATATTTGTGTGCGTGCGCGTGTGTTTATATATATATATGTAGTGATTATTATATATTTATATATAGTGAAGTGTTTTCAGGTTGGTTTTGTCAGGAATGGTACAGGTACAGGTCTGATATATGGTCAAATTCTGAGCAGGTGGCTAAAGCGTCTGAAGGTTTTCCTCAGGTTTTTTTCAGAAAGAACAGAAATTTGCAGGAACCTTACAAACCACACGGCTTTGTTTGGGCATGACTCGTTGTGTTTTAATTAGCATGAAAAATGAATTTGTGAAGTGAAACTAAACATAATGTAGATAAATGAGTTTATTAGGGGATAGTTTAGGAGTGGGAGTTACAGTATAAATTATACAGAAGTAGTTTTGGGGCTAAACTTTGTCTCAAGGGCGCAGTGGTGATCAGGTTCTAAGTCACTCTGCAGGTCAAAGGTCACTGCAATCTGCAACTGCACCTGCAACATATGCTGTACCACCACAGAGCTTTGAGCACCAGGATATCACCAGCCGTCTGGTTTGATAAACGCTCCTTTAAAACATGAAATTATGGCCATGGGACAAATAACCCTAAATCAGCATTCCTATTAGCTTTAGTTTGCTTGAGGTATGGAAAATTTTATTTATTTTTTGTCCAACTCTTGACTAAACTAAATGATGTTTGACTTAAATATTGAGAATTGTTGGCTTTATTGCTTAAAATGGCATTAACGCTCCATTTGACTCCTGTAATGTGCAGTAATTTGCAGTAAAATGACATTCAACAACTTAGTATTGTGTACTGCGGTTATTGTTGCTCTTAGAACAAATTGCTTGTAATGTTTGCTCATTTGTAAGTTGCTTTGGATAAAAGTAACTGTTACATTAAAAAAATAACAAGAAAAATATGCAGAGAAGGATATGATTTTATCCATCTGCAACGAAGTGACCTGTATGTAAAAATGCTAAAACATGAGTTATTCTGATATTAGATACCACATAACCATTAATCTGTGTGATGTCATTAGATGACATTTGAAACAGGGCATTAAACAAGAAAAAGACTTTAGTCTCTATATGTTAGTAGGTGGTAGGGGCGGGGTTGAAAAGTGAGTAGGATTTGTGACATCATCCAAAAAGGAAAGTTGTTTCAGAGGCAGACTTAGTTATGATGAAAATTTATGAGAACAAGCACTTTTCCTTTGAAATAATATAAATTAACGAATCATGCAGAGTAAGACCAGAAACCTGTATTAGAAAGTAAATGGGTTATAGGTTAAGGTAAACCACTGCAGGTAACATTTTTGTGAACTTTTAAAAAATGATCAGGATTTCTGCATGAGTACTCCTTAAAATGCTATACCATCATCATTTTGGTAATAAAGACAGTCTAGTAAACATCAATTACTTATTATTAAACAAATGATTTAAACAAATATATGCTGAAAGAAGCAGCAACTCTTTTTTTCATAAATTGTACATTTGTTGGCCCTGCATGACTAGCCTTCTGCTTCTGGTAACATCTCAGTTTTCAGTGAAATTGAGGTCAGGAAATTTCTTTTCGAGTCACTCTGAAGTTGGTTTAGCCTTTTACATTGAAATATTGTCATGTTGCTTGACTTTGAAGTTTTACATCACAGACAGGTGCTCTGATATTTCGCTGTACAATTCCTGGACACACCTCAAAAATTCATTTGTTCCTCAACGATGGGAAACCTTCCACAGGACAGCATTCCCACTTCACCATTGAGCCGATGAGTTGAGCAGAAATTTGTTGCAAAAAAGCAAGAACTTTTTCAAATTTTCCAAAAGTTTCTACTTTAACATGGATGAATAACACAGGAAGTCTGATATCAGTTTCCAGTCTGTATGTTTTATTTCCATGTTGCTTTAAATCCTGTTAGCTGTTAGGAGTAAAAGTAATCAAAAATGGCAACATTTTAATTCAATGCAAATGGCTGTTATTTGTCCCAATATTACCAGTTGTTTTACACTCTACACTGACTTCTATCACTCTGGATGCATTAACTTTGTTTACTCACTGTTGCTGTTTTTAGGTTTAGTTTTGTTTTCCACCATAATTTTTCTCAATTTTATACTACAGATATCTATAATAGACATTATCTCTCTCTCTCTCTGCAGCATCTGATCTGATTACTGTTTATTTATCATCTGAATGAGAGCTGGAGTTTCTAAAAGACTGTGAAAAAGTGGCTCACCTCAGTTAAATATACAAAAAAACATATAATATGTACCACCCTACTGTAGAGCCTTCTGTACTGCACAGTATTCAAAGATCTCCATAAACAGTTTCATTTTCATTCATTTTATTGTAGTGAGACATTTAGGCTTTTCATTTTTAAAATCAAAAGAATTTAAATTCTTGACAGAAAAACAAAAGATCCTTTGAGAAAACAAAGACTAATTATTTTTCCTAATTCCTACTAACAGTCTTGCAGGGAAATAATAAAATATGATCCACTGATTCAATATTCTTTAGCCAAATAATGTGTGTGGTTATATGCATTGGCAATTTTTTAGACAAATACATTTGCTTTGATATAAAACTTGCTATACACTAAATTGACACAGCATACACATCTTTGTAAAAGCTTCCATCTCATTGCATATAATTCTACATAGTAATTTCATGCCAGAACATGTTCATGTGTGTAGATATAAATGTAATTGACTTATTCAAATTCCTGCTGTGAAGTTTCCTTTAAAACAGCTTCACAATGTTAGCCTGAAGATCTGCATACATGATACACATTTTGATATATCTGCTGGGTTTAAGGTCAATCTCTCTCTATTTCCCTCTCTCTTTCTTTCTTTTTTCTTTCTTTCTTTCTCCCTCAGTATAATAATTTTCTTTTCTCCTGCTTTGGCATGAAATATTCGGCACAGGGTGCTGGATTCGTAGTCTTCTCTAGTTTGTCACAATTTTGCAGTATATCAATGTCTGTTTCATAATTTTTGGAGCCCTGAAAAAACAATGACTATCTACTGCTGTATTTACAATAAGTTGCTTGCAGACAAAACAATGCCAGCACACATGACTGCGTTTGAATGGCTGTCAATGCAGAAAGATGTCGTTTGTCACCAGAATGATGTTGTTATGGTGACTAGCAGAGACTGAGTGGAGCATGTTAACCAGCCAGACCTTTAACCCCCATATGAAACTGACAGATGGATGTAGTGTTGAAAACGTAAAAGTTTTTTCAAAGAAAGCTGGACATGTTTGTGCAATTGACTGGCTCTGGATTCTTTGTTTAACATACATACAGATAACATACAGATCTGAAATGTTGTTTGATAAATAATACCTATATCAGGTCACATTAAAGCAACTTTATTAATGACCTAATGTAACAGTACATTATCTTAACATAGTTAATATGTTTTAAGCCTTGGTTATGTTCATATGCAGTCCAGCCATCAGCTGCTGACAGCACAGAAAGCATTGCAAGACAGATAAATGAACCATAATTAGTTTAACACTTAAAGCTTGAGAGGTCAAAGCGATTCATTGATTAAATGTTCTCAATTTAAATGTAAACGGTTTGTTAACAACTTACTGAGCAAAACTTTTTTCAGCAAACGAAAAGTGTCTTTTAGTCTTAATACATTCACTGCAAAAGTTTTCATTTTTTTGCAGGAGCCATTTTTTGTCATTTACACATTTCAAATGTGTGTTATTGTTAGTTTATGTACACACAATGTAAACTTCTAATTACATATACAAAACAGCTTGATTTTGTTTACAAAGTAAAACGATTTTGTTTCATTGTTCCCAGTTGTAGTAAAGCACCTTAAAATATATTCCTTGTGGTAAAGTGAAAACATTGGAATATTAACTCCTGTTCATGTTTCTCTGATGACTAGAGTAGAGAGCTTCTAAATCATGTTTATTTTAACATTTGGAGCTTTGACTTGGGCCAGTGGATGCATCCAAGGATACGTTTCAGAGAAAGAAAGTTGTAAATAGTGAATGACGATGGTTTCTAGGAAGCCAAGGGAGGGAGGAGCCAAGGCAGAGCTGACAGGTCGACAGGCCGAGATGGAGCGATGGATAGCGGAAGCTCAATGGCCATCTTCTCTTATTTTGTCTTATCAGCAGATGTGTCATTACTCCACACTTGCCTCGTTCATGCAGATGCTGTCTCTCTCCATTTTAATGTCTGCACCTCTCTGTGTGCCTTACTGGTTCTTGCTGTTTTCTGTCATGATGTCATAATATGCTTTCTGGAGTATATATTAGTTCCTCTGCCACAAACCAATTTATTTAATTCTGTGTATTTAATTATTTTATCCATGTGCCAAAATGGCACCATTAGAATATTAACTGAGCTGAAGTAGAACAGCATAAAAGCTTCTTGTGAGGTGGGCAATATGATAAAATTATTATATCAATGGTTTGAATTATTTTATATCATGGTAACTGAGGGGGCGGAGCTTGCCTTGTTAGTTTCAACAGTTTGCCCCTGCTGGTAATGACCATAACTGTGTGGGCAAAATGCTTTTCTGTAGATGCCACTTTAAAAATGGTCATGTATGTAAATAACATGAAAGCAACATAAGTTATGTGGACTATGCTTCATGCAACACTTCCATTATGATCAACAAATTTGCCTGTGCCTGTTCATGACAGTTAGGACTACTGGTGTAGACTAACAATATATCTAAAAAGACCAAATTTCCCTCAGCAAATCAGCAAAAGAGAGATGCATCTGTTGCTTTCCTGCACCACACAGGACTGTAGAAGTGTAGAAGTGTAGAGTCTTTTACCTGCACAAACTGATCATGTCTGACATTCATTTCATTGGGGCGTTGAGAGCCACAGAACTCCTAACGCAACATGAAAGATCAAGTAAAGCCAGACTCAAGTGCCGCCCGCTATCTCTTCTCTGTGCGGGCCATCAGAAATAGACGCTGCAGCTCAAAGTCAAATACCTTTGGGAAAACCAGCATGCTTTCAGAGCATAAATGTCACAAAGGTAGGAACTGGAAGTGAGAAAATGAATAGCTGTTTTCAGACTGCTGCCCATTTTGGATGAGCCATGGCTGCAATTTGAAGTCACAGGGACAATTATTGGGCATCCATGGGCTGGATTTGTTCTAATGGCTTTTCCTCATTTCAGCAGCTGGCTGAGGGGATGAGGGGGGAAATAAATGCAGTAGATGTTGTGTTTCAGAGGCTGTGCTATAAATTCTGTAATGATGCTGATCAGGTCATCTTCTTATGTCACCCTATGCATTTCATTTATTCAAGGTGTCTATTATCATTTCTACTTGTGCAAGCAATCACTTGTTGCTATATTGTCTTTGTTAATTTTATGTATTTTATATATGGTCTGTATAATTTTATACCAAAATACTTTACTTAGACATGCCTATGATGCTCTTGGTTTCTGTGTGCTTTGTGAATGTGCAAAATGAATGATTGACAGGCAGAAAGTGCTTCAAAGCCTTCTTATTGGCTAAACAAGAAATCTGACTGTGGCCCACGTTTACTTTTTCAGAGCTGTCACAGAGACAGGTGTGATTTTTTTTAGTGATATCTGTCAGGTAACAGAGACATTTTCAGCATGACATTCCATCAAGAAAATCGCTTACAGCACTGTTTATATGCAGATGTGACAGGGCAGGTGTGTCTGCCCCTTTAAAGATATGGTACCACCATTAGGAATTGCTTTACTGCACAGTGAATATTTCGAAGAATATGCAGTCATGAGTGCGGCTCTTGTATTGGGGTCCAGTGAGCTTGTACTGGGGCTCTTTGAATTGGATTTTTTCGGTTTTGGCTTGTCTCGAGATGCAGCACCTGTGGTTTAATTTCATTGATGGATCAGCCATATTACTACTCAATATGATTATTCTGTAATAAGGATTATGTTGTGAAACTTTCCTTGTGTTTTATTAGTATCAGTGTTTTGTTGCTACCTGGAATGACTGTTTCTGAATTCTCAGATTTTGATTTTTATGTGTGTTTTTGGTTTTGGGGTACATCTCATGGCTTCCATTCACTGCATTTATTTTAGATTAATGTGTGTTTTGTGTATGTGTGTGTAGTTCATGTGTGCACCTGTGCTTGATTTGCATTGGATGTCTGCCACTGCCAGGCTGGCATCTGGTGGGTGTGTGTGGTGGGGTTTCTCCTGTTTGCATTTAAGAATTGATATTGATTTGACACATTTGTATTGTATAATGAGTAACATTTTATGAATAATTATTTTAATTTGAGATCATTGATGTATGTTGAATCATTGAACATGAAGAATTTACAGTAATAGTCCTAAATCTATAAAATTATTGGGAAACACGCACCTCAACATCAGGTGAACTGAAGACTAACCAGGGAAAACTAGAACAGGGCAGAACCAAAAACACAATAAACATACAGGTTACAGGGTTGTGAAGCTTAAAATTTGCATACAATTTCCTAAAATCTAAAAAAAAAAAAAATTGTATACCACTTTTCCCTTGCTGTGACTGTAACTGGTTAATTCACTGCAGAATGCATGGACACAGTAACACAGTGTGATACATTGAGTATTTGTGCCAGCTTTGCATGGCAGTATTACTACAATTTGAGTGACTCTGTTTGTTCAACTAACTCACATTTGTTTAAAGTTCAAAGCAACACATTTCATCTCTTTTATCTCAACTCTTTTATCGAAACTGCAGCCTGAGTATGTTACTTTATAAAAAACAGATGAAGCCAAAAGCCAAAAATAAAGCCAAAGAGTCTCTGTGGGGAGTCAGACCAGCCTGATTCAAAGGGCAGTAAATGTTTTTTTTCTGAGCTTAATAAAACTGTAGTAATGAATCACATTCTTCACTAATTACTGTAAGGAAAGGTCAGTGATACTGCATGAACAAATTCATCTCCTCTTAGCCATCCATGTTATCTACACGATAAATCATCCAGCAGTAAACTCGCTTCCCATGTAATTAGGTTCTGTCCTAACCATACACAACTGTGACAAAACATTTGGGTAGCCCCGTCCACAGGAAAAATCTCATTGGTGTATAGACACAACTTTTGGGTATAGTTTTACATTCAGTGTAAACAGGCGAATTGCTTACAAAAGCGTTTCAATAAATGACGCATTGCAAGAACACAGTCCCTTAGTACAAAATGTCTGTTTTTACATTCAGTACATATCGCAGTATCTAGAGGTTAATACAAGATAAATGGCTGTTTCATTACACCAGATTGTTAGTTCTGTTGGTGTGGAGACGAAGAGTCAAATTGTCACTGCACGTGACTGCACGGCTCGTGAACGGAATATTTTATTGTTGGGCCGCTCCACCTTTGATTTGTAAACGCTTGGCAAATCCACTATCGAATTGAGACTTGTTTGAAAAAAAATCGTCAATGAAATGCCGGTAACAAACATTCACGTTTTCGCAACTCCGTTGCTGTCCGGGAAAAACAAACTGCATCCACTGTTGTCTTACCACCGGGTTCTTAGGAAAGCTAAACAATGATTTTCCATTGCGCCATTGCTGATTCTTGGTATGATACAAACTCCTTGACAGCAGCACTGGCCAGAACTCCTACATAAGTGAAACACAGTTATGGTTCACTACATAAGTGAAACACAGTTATGGTTCACGCGTGGACATTCGCTGACGTATGGGCAAGCTTTTTCTCTTGCTGGGTTACGCGTAGGCGTTCCTTTGCCGGGAAAATTATCCAGTAAGGGACCCCAAAAAATTGTTACGTAACAATTTATTATGTTCGAAAAAACTTTCCGAAACCAGTACGAACCTTGGGGGAGTGTGTCAAGCACAGAAATACTACGTAATACGTCCAACTCGTTTTTTGACAAGCTGACTATGTTAAGCATGAGAAGACAGCACATTTAACATTGTAAATAAGTCAGAAAGCATGACATACCATTGCACCCCCCCCCTTAAAGAAACTAAGTAATTTCCCAGTGAGTAATTTCTCCTGTGATTGTACAAATGTAGCATCTGTGTGGATAATGGATGAGTAGAGGAGCATTATGGGTAATGTTCACACCGCAGACCCTGTGAGTCTGTGATTTACCGCCATCACCGGCATTATAATTATAGGGGCTGGGAATTACAGGACAACCACATGGAATAAATCCCGACCATGCTGCTGATTTCTCATGCTGCTTATTAAGTCTTGTAGGTGTGTGTGTGTCTGTCTGTCCTCATATATTCTTAAGCAACAGAAGTGAGACTGGGTGAACTGTTCCAGTGAAATGAGATCTTTCTTCCTGCAGCTGGTTGGCATTTGTGCTTTGCAGGTTTATTTGGAGTTTATTTATAGAGCTTCATGTTAAATCCAGTAAGGTTACATAATCTTCACTGATTCATTCACCTTGTCACGTCATCTTTTCATTTCTCTTCCTGCTAAGAAAAGCATCAGCATGACACAAATCCTGATTATTAAAGGAACAGTGCACTCAGAAATGAACGTTGCCTTGATTTACTCTCTTGTTGTTAAATAAAGACGGAATGTCACTATTTGCTGTAATAGATCTTCACTGGAACACAAAAGAAAACTTTTAATAAATGTTTTCCATGTATTTATATGAATACAGTAGCGGCTGATGCTTTCAAACATGAAAAAGGAGACATGGAAGTGATCTGTAGGACTTTTTAATTCTTTGTCTTTGCATCAAGCTTAATTCCCCATTCATTTTAACTGCATAAAAATTCCAGGCAGGTTAAATAGCCTGTACTCTTCTTTAAAATGTTTGATTTTGTGTTTTACTGAAGAGAGGAGAGCCACACAAATTGAGATCAACATAACAGGTTTTCATTTCTGGGAGAAATGTTTCTTTAAACAAACCATGTCCGACTCAATTCATATGACTTGTCGAGGAGGGGTGTGTTATTATTACAAACTATTAAACCCCCAGACTTACACTGAAGAAACCTACATGCTGCCATGTTGACATTTTACAAAAAAGAAAGAGAGACATTCAGCTCAGTTATATTTCTACTAACATTAAGATGTCTTAAATGGGCTTCTTTATCAGATGTCTTACATAACGAACTGGGTTCCCTCGACAAAAAGTCAATGGGATTTCATCAACAAAAACATTTAAGATATTTACACAATTAATGAGCATAACTTTTATGAATTTTGAAGCCTAAATCGGCTTTAAAATTCCATATCACTGGTTTTATGTTGTAGAATAAAATGTTAAAATATCTTGAGCTTGTGTTAACCACGGACCTTATTTTAAGCATTTAACCAAAAACCTCACAAAAAAAAGATTAACTTGGGGGCAAGAGAACCGGAAGTGCTTAAATGGTAACTTGTTTCCAGGTTAAAATATGTCATCTTTGCAGCTCTCTATAAGCTTATCTGTGCCGGCCACCCAAATCGTCCTCTGGATCATCTGTCGTGAAGATGAGTTGAGTTTCTCCTGCTCTTTGTTGACTTGTTTTTCTGGAAGCTTCACTTTCACCCAGCTGTGTCTGGGTTCACCCTTGCCACTCACTCTAACAGTGTCATTTTCCAGAGGCGCATTAAATTAAGGATGAGCTTATTTACTGACTGCTGATATTCTGCCTGAGATGAGAAGAAATGTACTTCTCCCTCAGGCTCTTGAGACGTTTTCGACGTGTCTCCAAAGCTCATAAATGGCAGAGAGAAACTGTGGTCCTGATTTCTGCAGACAGACGTTCAGCCGAGCAGCGGTGGACAGGGTTGTGAATGCAGCCTTTCACATGCGATCACTGTGTTGCTTTGTTTACTGACACTCTGATGTAGCTCGAATCTCCTCGCTGTCTGCTTTCCTCTGAACCTGCATGTTTGGTACACACGTTGAGATGATGTGACATTGCACAGCTGTTGTACAACCCTGACTAAAAACTAAACACGAACATGCACTGGAAACACGTGTCTTATTCTGCAGTAAAAAGACGGTTTCCTTTTCTGTGCTGACAGACTTTTGAGTGGTTTAAAAGACCTAAATTACAATAAATAATTAAAATATGTACATCTGCTAACATTCTACACTAGCATATTAATTGAAAAGGATGTTATGACTTATTACCTATATACAGTGTGTTATGTTACTTATCATATGAAGTGTCATTCATGGACTGTAAAGGAATGAATGAATTGTTGACAGAATCAAGGCAACATGGTACATTAAGAGTGTTTCGTTCTCTTATCAACTTTAAAGTTAGCAAGCAGCAACTTAATCCTGTGACAGTAACAGCATTATTTATTCATACTGCAGTGCATGCTGGGAACTCTCAAAACCAGCCAACCAAGTGAAATTGTTTAAGATGTTAAAGAATGTTTTTTTATATAGATGAAAAATAATTCATGTAAAATAATTCATTCATGATGTATCCAGTGTTAAAGCTGTGTCAATATATATACAACACAGAAATGTTAATGAAGAATTCTTTTTAGCTAACTAAACAACCGTCTCTGTTTCTCTGTTTCCAGAGTCGAGTAAACCCAGTCAACGTGACGCCCCCCATCCAAGCTGTGGATCAAGACAGAAACATTCAGCCTCCGTCAGACCGCCCGGGCATCCTGTACTCCATCCTTATTGGTAGGCCTCCATCAGCTCTTTGTTGTCTATATTCAGTCACTGCCGACACACAGGGCCTCGCTGTGGAGGAAACAGCGATTTTCAAGGGGAGACAGAGCAGAGTTCAGCGGGAGTCAAATGCATTTGAGCTTTAGGCGAGGTAGGCCACCTGCTGGGCTCCTAGATGAAACCTGCAAACGGAGCAGCAGGCTTACCGAAGCATGCTGCCTCCGAGCCAAGCCCGGGAACTGAAGTGCACCAGCGGAACAGTTAGAACTCCAGTACAGGATCTACCACAACATATTGCAGACCACAGCTGTGCGGGCTGTGACAGCAACCTCATGCTTTTAACTGTCAACAAAAGACTCCATCTTATGCGTGGCTATTTATAGAGGGAGTGCATTAGTGGTTTTACCTTGCCCTCTGTTTGAAATATAGCTTTGAGAATGAATCTGCTGCTGAGTGTGTTTCAAAATGCCGGTGGCCCATGAGTTATTATTTTTAATAGCAAACTTTGAATGGAAGTCATTTATCTTATGAATCACCTGCATCTGGTGTTTTCAGGGAAACCTACGTCATATGTGGAGTTCTTCTCATTGAATCGCAGCACAGCTGAGCTGCATCTACTGCAACCCATCAGCAGAGAACAGCACCAGCGTTTTGACCTGGTCATCAAGGTAATAAGAACCATTGTTCTATTCCAATTTTAGTTGAGAGGGTTCAGAATGTTCAGTTCAATTGATTTTGAATTGAGGTGGCAGGATGTGCAATTGCAATTTGTATTTTATTTGTATTTATTTAAAGGTATTTATCAATTCTTTGGCTAAGACAGATTTTGTATTCCATGGAAGAAATACATATGATTTTGGAATATATATATATATATATATATATCAACTGGTAGCCAAATGAATGAAAAGCATCTGCCAAATGAAAAAAAGTATCTGCAAAATGAATATATATACGTTTGTATATATATTCATTTTATATACAATATATATATACGTTTGCAGATTCTGTGCAATTCTGACAATAACAAAATACAGTTTTGAGATTTTTCTGTATTTGTGATAGATCCCATGAGTGGAGAGAACAGAAAAATGCTGGATTGAGTTCAGTAGGCTCATAATTGGAGGAATTTGTTGGTCTGTGGAGTTTCAGGCTGTTGATCCATGAAAAACATTGTGCATAACACAGAGTTCTCACACAAGCAAGTAGAGGGTGGACATGGGTTTATGTTAATGAAACAGGCATCCCCCACTGAGAGCTGAACCCTGCTCCTTCCCTCAGATCAAAGGGAAGCCAGTGAACTGCAGGGATAGATACGGCTGCATTGTTTCACGCATGCTACATGGATGCTGCTTCCGTGGCCATAGGTCTGCTGTTTGTCAGATGAGGAGTAAAACAAAATGAGTTTTAGTATGCAAATATTCAAGACAAATTTACAAAATGCTACATGAATAATTCTGTCCTTTCCCTTGTGTTATTCCAAATGTATTTCTTCCATGGAATACAAAATCTGTCTTAGCCAAAGAATTGATGATGTTTCACTATACATGGAGAAAACACAAAAAGCACAATTAAAATCATCCATACAAGTAGTGCACTACATTCTGTGTTTTTTTTTTATACACTAAACGTCAATGTTGTGACAACCTTTAAATAACATTATACTTACATTGAGAAAAAATCAGACATTCTAACACCCCCACATCCAAATTACAGGCTGTTAGCTGGGATGCACTACTGTCATAGAAAGTTAAATATATTATATAGTTCACACTGTATCACTGACTTCAACAGATACAGTTTGCAAAGCAGTATAAGATCAAAAACAGAAAAAAGAGCAGGCATAGAGGAACTCTTTACTTTTCCTGAGGAAATATCCATCTGTCCTCTGGCATGACACAGATCATATTATTTCTATTGAGACTACACTCTTGTCAGTCTGTCAAGATCTGTTTCCTGCTTCAGCCTCTTAAAATCCAGTCACGAAGCCTGGATACAACAAGAATCCCCATTTCCTCAGTCTACACACATTCGTAATACATCAGTTATACAGTGACCCCAAAAAGGGTTTGGATACTTCCTGATTGTCAGATGTTTGTGGATCTTGAAACAGATCTTGAAATATGTCCATATTTAATAAATTTTACCTGTGGTTACCCAGACTAGGGCACCTGTGATGAAAGAAACTGACTTCATACATCCACTAAAAATCACCTCGACAGCATTGAGTTACCAGCAGGCCCAGTTTAGATTTTTTTTTTAGATCTGGAAGGCACAGATCTGGTCCTCTGGCTGTTTTGTGAGTGTGGGCAGAGCTCAGGTCTGCCGGTAATGCTGACAGAAATATCATCAGTAGCTTTAATGATCTTTTAATAAAGCCTCTATGTGAGACAGTATGAATAAGGCCCCCAAACATTACACAACATTTATTCTTTCAGCATTTATTCATTTATTTTTGTGCATTTCAAGGGAAATGTCTGTGGGATTTCAATTTAAGAGTAAAATACAATTTGCTCGATGCAACAAATTTCATATTTCTCAATTGTTGGCAAAGTGTGAAGTTTTTTTTTTTTTTTAACACTGGATACTGTTTATTTATTTGTATTTACAGTCTTATTGACTGTAATGCTAAAACAGCATGTCAGTTACCTGGTCATTTGTGTATTTAGTTCTCATGCAGCTGTGCTTATCACTGCCTCTATAAACTCTTACCTTATAAAACTTAACTCTGATCTCAACCCGGCCTGAATCTAATCTGTCCAGAGTCACATGCTGTCACTGGATTGTTATGGCTATTTGTTCTCTGTTAATGAGAGTGATGGTACAGTCATCTCCTCTTACATTTTACAGCATGACCGCATGATTATGCTTGTGTAATGTAGCCCACATATACATATTTCCTGTGGCTTAATTCTGAATTTTGTTGTGTTGTCCCCTATGGGCTGTCTTAACTGTTGACACTGTGAACAGTTAATCATTCAGACTGAATGCAATGATGGGATGAACATTTTATAGTCTTGTGCCTTCCACAGATATTTATGTAAATATATTTAGACCACTTTATATAGTGATTTCTATCAGGATGTAAAGAGACTTTTAAACCAGCATAACAAAAAAATGTTTCTAGAAAAAAAATCACAACTGTCTAATACTTGTTTTATTGTGAATGATTCAAAGGTTCATGTTATTCGAAAGCAAACAAAAAGTTTGTCTTTGTAATCCTGCATCAAAACATTCCACCTGGCTTCACCTCTGCTTTTGGCTGTTGTAAAACATTCTGAATTGATTCTGAATGAGTCTCTTTAAAGCTTAAGTGTATCATTTTTGACCAATAGCATCACAAATAGAAAGCAGATCAAGTCATACTATTGATTTGAGCTAATGCATGTCAAGCTGGTCAGACTGCTCAAGCGAACAGAAACATTTTGAAAGTGCCAGAGTTTACACTTTTTAGGGAAATCAGCGTGCAGATGTCTTTTAGTTGTCTCTTATTTAGTTGTCTTTTAGTTGTCTGCATATTAAGCTCCGCTGGAGAAAGATATTTTAACACCAAAAAATTACACACTTCAGCTTTAAATGGGGCCATGAACCATGCAATTTAAAAATTCCCAAATCGATTCATGACATTTAAATCAAGAGACATCTATTCAGCATTTTAAAAAAATAAAGCTTTTACTTTAGTTTTACACACCTGAAAGTGTTTTAAAAAATGTCACAGGTAAGGTCCTACAATAATAACAACACAAAAAATTCAGGGCCTGAAGCCCTTGGACAAACGCCAAGTGTGGAAAGTATGTCATTTGAGAATGCCCTGAATTAATCAGCCATGCTTTTTATTTAATTTAGAGCAAGTCTGCAGATAGTGTTAAGCCCTTGTATCCCCATAGAGGATTATCTGTTGTCGTTCTTATATGTGCAGCAGCCGTAATAGTCGGTAATAAATTTAAACTGCAGTGTCTTAGTCTTGAATTTCCACTGTTGGGCTGGTCATCCAGTGGCGTTGTGATTTTCTGTAGGCTGAGCAGGACAATGGACATCCTCTCCCCGCGTTTGCCAATCTCCACATTGAGGTGCTTGATGAGAACAATCAGGCGCCGTTCTTCCAGGCGGCCGCTTATCAAGGATTCATCTCTGAATCCGCTCCACCGGGAACAACTATCTCCAGCAGTGCCAATCTGTCCACTCCCCTCGTCATTATCGCCCTGGACAATGATGTTGAGGAGGTGAGAAACCAAACTCTGTGCTTAAACTGCAGTCAGTGTCACATAACATGAGAGATGTCTGTGTTTGGAACGTTTATCTGAAGTTAGCATAGCTTCTGCTCTATGGGGCATTTAGAAGAGCAAATTAAAATTGAAAACAGCATCAGAGATACAGTCTGAAAACTGGCACTTAAAGACTGCTGGGGAGGTGCTTTTACTGAACTGATTCTCCCCCGAGTGTTCAGTGTTTTTAATTACGTCTACTTTATTGATTGCAAAGGCAAAGATAAGCACTTAAAGTAACAGTTCATCCCAAATGAAAACTCTGTCATTATGTACTCACCCTCATGTCATTACAAAGTGCTGTTCTGTTTTCTACTTTTTTTCTGAACACAGAAGACAAGACAAAGAACATAAAAAAGAAATTTGAATGTCACTGACATAAGAAAGAGAAGCAAGTACCATATAACTTATTCCATAGTCACCTAAAGCCACACAACAGCTTTGTTCCTCACACAAAGCTATTGTATAGCCTTGAAAATGATTGCAGACATCTTATAAGGACTTTTTATAGTGTTTTATTTTGAATGACCTCAGAAATGTGTTTATTATAAACTGTCAGTGAAAAAATATCTGTGCAAAATATGGATAAAGAATTAATGTATGTTGTGTGTGTTTTGTCTCCATGTGAAGCTGAAGGCTGGTGTTGTGGCTGTACGTATCATTGTGAGATCATGATGAGAAGCTCTCGTCTCTTTCTCTCTGTTTCTCATTCAGCTCTGCTGTTTGTTTTTATACTGTTCAATTAGCTTAACGCTCTGCATGATTACTTCACTGTAACTTGTTCATTGATTTCCATTTATATTTGGACTAACTGGCAGTGAATCTAATGGATCTCATTAATAATTTGGTCATTTTAAAGGAACAAACGAGCACAATGGCAATTTGCTGTTGCTGCAAACAGTGTTAATGGTGAAGTCTGGAAATTCTGCAACACCAAACAGAATTATTTTAGGAATATATTTTTAAACAGTTTCCATAGGTTGGGCCTGCACACAGATAATCCTGCCCCAAACTTTAATTTTTAAGATATAACCCTTGGACAATTTTCCCATATGACTAACCCTATGGGTCTTACATATGTATGTACTGTATATAAATGTATATACACTCTTTAAAAAGGGGCCTCATGATGCCATAGAAGTTCCATTTTTGGCTGTATGGTTTCATAAAGAACCTTTAGCATCTATAGAACCTTTCTGTTTCACAAAATATGCAGTGAAAAGGGTTCTTTAGACTAAAAAGAGGGGAGAAAGAAATGGTTGTTTGGGGAACCAAAAATGGTTCTTTTATGGTATTGCTACTCTTTTAAAAAATGTTGTTTTTAAGAGTGTATATATACACATCTGATTTAATAGGTGATCATAAACAGAACAAATTTTCTGTATGAGACAGGATTAGTTTGAATAAGTTCACACTGCAGACACAAAACAGATTGTGACAAACTTAAAACTTTCTTATTTTAGCAAATGACCATTAACCTGCTTAACCTTCAACTAATGCTGGTTATCCTTTTTAGGAGGACAAACAAATTATTATATCAACTGTTTTATTCTACATGTACCAAATTGTAGCACTCTAAATGCAGTTTATTTTTATTTATGTGGTTTTGTGATCATAGCAGTAAAATGAAATAAATGCTAACATTAAACAAACAAAATTTATCAAAATGAAATGAATGTCTGGAGAAGCTCAGAGTGTTAGGATACATCAAACAGGTTATATTTTTAATGATTTATGAAGAGACACTCATGAAATAATGTTAGCATGTTATTAAGATCATTAGTCAAGTTCCATCTCAAGTTTTTATTACCTCATTAGAACTTTATTTGACTGAATAAAAGGGTAGCTTTTTGTAAGCATGAAAGTGCATTTTTAAATGCTAGTTGAGTTTTGGAAACTGTTTCCCTTGTATGAAGTCTTAAGATATTAATGCTTCTTATTTATTTACTTGGGATGTTTTATTACTGCTGAGATCAATGTCTTAGACATCACAACTTGGTGATTCTAGCTTCTTTAATGCTTATTAGAAATAAGTTATCTTTCTATCACTTGTTTTCTGAGTTCTTTATACTGTGTGTTATACTGTTTCTGAAAAACACTTAAAGAAAGGAGTATTTTCTTAGTTCTTGAATTCTGAGGGAGAAATCCACTAAGAATTGTGCCTTCTTAAAAACAATACACAAATCAGATAACGACACCAACAAAGCCAAAACATATTTCACATATTTCAGTTTGAAATTTTTACAGGCCTGTTTGAGGCCTGTTATAAGTAATGCAGCTGAATATTTTGATCAATCAACCTGTACTGATACTGTACATCATCACTCCACCACTGTTTTATAGACACCCACATTGGCTTTTTAAAATGCTGAAATTGTGCTTGACTTCACGGCATATCAGCAGTTACAAGTCACCGATTTTCAAGGAAAGTTATTGAGCAGCATTAATTGCACCAAATAAAAAAGATTTATTTATATGAAAGAGTGATGTTTGAGAAGATTGACAATGACCTCAGATGGCTGCTAGTAACTAGCAAATAATACTCAGAATAATACAGTGGCACAACTTTTGTTTTTAGTGAATTCACCCCTGAATGATTTTTTCAGTCCTAAGGAATCTGCATGGCTGTATTTCCTGAACGCTGTATGTTCTGATGTCTTTGCCTCCTGACACGGAGAGCTTACCTTGATTTATTTCCACTGCAGACAAAAGATCCCATGGTGCACATCTCTCTGGACAACTACAACAGCATCTTCTCTGTGACGCCCAGCGGGATCTCGCGCTACCTGACACTTCTGAGGCCTGTGGACCGTGAAGAACAGCAGACTTATGGCTTCACGGTAGGGGCTGTGTGCCACCTCTCTCTGGCAAGCCTGCTTAACTTCATCTCCGTCTCTGGAGCTTCAAACCTTCATGTCAAGGACTTTGTCTAAAGTAGCTTCTCCACACACTGCTCTGAGTTATTTTTAAACTGCATGCTGCATGCAACACG